>JBBGZY010003349.1:0-135982 GCA_037952925.1 Lithobates clamitans | reverse complement strand
CCCCCACCAACCTCACAGTACCCCCCCCACAGCACCCCATAAGAGCCTACGGAACCCCCCCAACCTCACAGCACCACCCCCCCCCCACAGCACCCCACCCCCCTCACAGCACCCCCCCCCCCCCACCAACCTCACAGTACCCCCCCCCCCCCCACCAACCTCACAGTACCCCCCCCCCCACAGCACCCCATAAGAGCCTACAGAACCCCCCAACCTCACAGCACCCCCCCCCCCCCAACCTCACAGTACCCCCCCCACAGCACCCCATAAGAGCCTACAGAACCCCCCCCAACCTCACAGCACCCTTCAGATTTTAGTAATGAGTGTGAACACCTCCCCCTCCCCTCCCCCCTGAATGGAGTAACAATCACAACTACAAACCAAATGTAATGCAAAATTTGTTTAATCCAAAACTGGAAAATTGAAACATTTGCTTTTGACCGACATAAAAAATCCTCCCCTCCCCCCTCCCAATATAAACATTCAGCAAGTAAAAAACAAAACGCCGCTGAACCCCAATTCACCAAAATAAAATCCCCATCGGGGGAGGGGCACCAATCTGACCGGAGAGAAGACATCCGAGGCGAGACGTCCAACAAATCGCCATTCCTGAGAATCTAATCTACAAAAATCACCAGAAAACCAAAAAATAAAAGAATATCCGATGTCAGAATTAGGGGGACAAAGTGAGAAATGAACAGAAAGTCTTCTCAGGGATCCCCAAATCCTCTTCATGTAAAACAATCCGAGTCCAATGTAAACAAATGACATCATGATGAGGTCAGAACATCGCTACTGAGACTCCTCCTCCTTCAGCTTCTTGGAAAGTCTCTCCAGAATCCCATTCAGGTCCAAAGTCTTGTCCAGTTTGTAGTAAGTGTCCTTCCTGATTGGATGAATGGAGAGCCAGTGTGGGAGGAGCTCCGCCATCAACGACAAATGTCTCTCCATCTCCCCTGAGGACAAAGAAAGGGGGAGGAGTCAGGAAAAGGGGTCCAACTATAGAGTGGAAATACAGCCCCCCCTCCCCCCCAGACACACAGGGCCGTCACCCCCCCCCCCCTCCCCCCCAGACACACAGGGCCGTCACCCCCCCCCCCGACACACAGGGCCGTCACCCCCCCCCCCGACACACAGGGCCGTCACACCAAGCCCAACCCCCCCAGACACACCCACATCACACCCCACCCCCGACACACATCTCCCCTGAGGACAAAGAAAGGGGGAGGAGTCAGGAAAAGGGGGTCCAACTATAGAGTGGAAAGGCCCCCCCCTCGACACCCCCCCAGACACACAGGGCCGTCACCCCCCCCCCAGACACACAGGGCCCGTCACCCCCCCCCACTGACACACCCCCCCCCCAGACACACAGGGCCCGTCACAACCCCCCAGACACACAGGGCCCGTCACAACCCCCCACCCCCCAGAGACACGTCACACCCCCCCCCACACACCCACATCACACCCCACCCCCCGACACACAGGGCCGTCACCCCCCCCCCCCCAGACACACCCACATCACACCCCACCCCCGACACACATCTCCCCTGAGGACAAAGAAAGGGGGAGGAGTCAGAAAAAGGGGGTCCAACTATAGAGTGGAAATACAGCCCCCCCCCCCCAGACACACCCACATCACACCCCACCCCCGACACACATCTCCCCTGAGGACAAAGAAAGGGGGAGGAGTCAGGAAAAGGGGGTCCAACTATAGAGTGTAAATAAAGGCCCCCCCCCCGACACACAGGGCCCGTCACACCCCCCCACCCCCCAGAGACACGTCACACCCCCCCCCCCACCTCAGACACACCCACATCACCCCCCCCCCAAAGAGACACGTCACACCCCGCACCACCCCCCTCCCCCCGGAGACACATCACACACCACCCCCCCACTGAAACACATCATCCCCTGACCCACGTCAAGCCCCTCCAAGGTCGGTCACCCCCCCCACTGATGAAACATCACCCCCTGCCCCACAGAGACACGTCACACATCCCCCACACGTCAACAGGCCCCCCCCCCCCCAGAGACCCATCACACCCCCGCCCCCCCACCTGACAACCCCTCCCCCCCAGGGCCCGTCACACAATACAGAAGATCGGCTCACCTGGAGACATGGAAGAGCGATAACTGGAGATGACTTTGCTGCACACGACTTCCACCGTCAGCGCCGGTTTCTTCTCCGCCACAAACACATTGCGGAGAATTCGCGCCAATTCCGGCAGCCTGGAAATCATGAGGAGCCGCTCTTCCTGCTGAGGCTTCCGGGTCATCACAGCCTGAAGCTTCTGAGCCTCCTTAGCCCGAATCTGAAAAGAAAAATCCGAGAAACAACTGAACCCCTCGCCGCCAATCAGAAGGGTCCGCAAAACACAGAGCCCCCGCAAAACACAGAGCCCCCCGCAAACACACAGAGCCCCCCGCAAACACACAGAGCCCCCCGCAAACACAGCCCCCCGCAAACACAGCCCCCCGCAAACACAGCCCCCGCAAACACAGCCCCCCCGCAAACACAGCCCCCCGCAAACACAGCCCCCCGCAAACACACAGAGCCCCCGCGCAAACACACAGAGCCCCCCGCAAACACACAGAGCCCCCGCGCAAACACACAGAGCCCCCGCGCAAACACACAGAGCCCCCGCGCAAACACACAGAGCCCCCCGCAAACACACAGAGCCCCCCGCAAACACACAGAGCCCCCCGCAAACACACAGAGCCCCCCGCAAACACACAGAGCCCCCCGCAAACACACAGAGCCCCCCGCAAACACACAGAGCCCCCCGCAAACACACAGAGCCCCCCGCAAACACACAGAGCCCCCCGCAAACACACAGAGCCCCCCGCAAACACACAGAGCCCCCGCAAACACACAGCCCCCCGCAAACACACAGAGCCCCCGCAAACACACAGAGCCCCCGCAAACACACAGAGCCCCCGCAAACACACAGAGCCCCCGCAAACACACAGAGCCCCCCGCAAACACACAGAGCCCCCCGCAAACACACAGCCCCCCGCAAACACACAGCCCCCGCAAACAGAGCCCCCGCAAACACACAGCCCCCCGCAAACACAGAGCCCCCCGCAAACACAGAGCCCCCGCAAACACACAGAGCCCCCGCAAACACACAGAGCCCCCCGCAAACACACAGAGCCCCCCGCAAACACACAGAGCCCCCCGCAAACACACAGAGGCCCCCGCAAACACACAGAGGCCCCCGCAAACACACAGAGCCCCCCGCAAACACACAGAGCCCCCGCAAACACACAGAGCCCCGCGCAAACACACAGAGCCCCCGCGCAAACACACAGAGCCCCCGCGCAAACACACAGAGCCCCCGCGCAAACACACAGAGCCCCCGCGCAAACACACAGAGCCCCCCGCAAACACACAGAGCCCCCCGCAAACACACAGAGCCCCCCGCAAACACACAGAGCCCCCGCAAACACAGAGCCCCCGCAAATACCAAGGTCCGTTCTCCCGACACAAATCTTCCCACCTCCCGACCCACCGAACATTTCCTGCAGCGTCTCCCGGCCGGCAGTCATGTGATCTCCATCTAGTGCATGAATTTCATAACAACCGATTCCTATAGTGTGACGCTGTGATTGGCCCACGGCTGATAATACATGGTACCTGGGCCAATCACAGCACCCTATATCATGTGATTAGCTGTAGCCAATCACAGAACACAAATGATCACAGCTGTGATGAATGTACACAAAACATGGCAGTTCCAGTGATAACAGCAAAGTGTCTTCTACTAATCTCTGGAGCAACGGCAAAGTGCAATCCGATTGTCTTTAGTAAATCCCCCCCCCACACACACCCCACCCCCCGTAAATCCCCCCCCCCCCCCCAGACACACCCCACCCCCCCTACACCCCCCCCCCTACACCCCCCCCCCCCCCCCAAGATCTCCCGATTCTTCAACGACATACATGAAAATATCTGCAGCATAGATCTTGTTCTCAATGAGATTAGTTCCGCTTTAAGAATCGGTGACAAACCCTCCTCTGCCAAGGCAGTAGGGCAGGAGAAAAAAAACAAAAAAACAAAAAACGATTTAAATCTTGAATCGAGTTGAGAGGTCAAAATTGAATACCGGAAGATCGATACAGATACAGGAATTCGATTCAAAATTTAAGCAAATCGATTTTTTTTTCTTTCACCGCGCCATCCTGAGGCGCTGCAGGAATGAGCTTTTAGGTGAGGCCACGGCTTCGGCCTAGTCTGCGGCTACGGCTGGACGCCCCGGACCAGGCCGAACCTGTGGCCTCGCCTAAAAGCTCATTCCTGCAGCGCCTCAGGACCGGCGCGGTGTCCAAAGAAAGAAAGAAAAAAAAAACACCTTGGTTCAAATCGTGAAGAGAGTTTTTTTTTTTTTTTAAGAGAATCTCCCAGCCCTACAAGGAAGCCGCCATCTTGGCCTCCGATCTGCACATGTGATCAGCTATGGCTCCGGAACGTTCGATGTTTAACAAGCGAATGTCAGTTTGTATTCCCGCCATTCCAGGAATGGAACTTTAAAGACGTCTCAGTTCCGCTTTACCACCAAAACTCTCCCCACCTCAGCTGGATGTTACCAGATCTCCGTGTACTTACCCTCTCCAGGAGGGACTGCGACACGCCTTTCAGAGCGCCTGAGGTGGCCGCTACCGCCTTGGGCTCCTCCGGGGGGGTCTGCTGGGAGGGGCTCTCCTCACTCTTCAGGGCCAGGTTTACTAAAGCCTTCTCCATCTGTAACAATATAGATCATTAAAACCAGACGACTAAAACAGCAATCAATCCCCCCAGTACAGGAGCAAGCCCCCCCCCCCCCCCCGAGCAAGCACCCCACAAACCTCCTCCCCCCAGTACAGGGCAGGAGCAAGAGCCCCGCCCCCCCAAGCAAGCACCCACAAAACCTCCTCCCCAGTACAGGGCAGGAGCAAGCACCCCACAAACTTCCCCCCAGTACAGGAGCAAGCGTGCGCCCCCCCCAAGCAAGCACCCCACAAACTTCCCCTCAGTACAGGGCAGGAGCAAGCGCCCCGCCCCGCCGGAGCAAGCACCCCATAAACCTCCTCCCCCCAGTACAGGGCAGGAGCAAGCGCCCCCCCCCCCCGGAGCAAGCACCCCATAAACCTCCCCCCCAGTACAGGGCAGGAGCAAGCGCCCCGCCCCCCCAAGCAAGCACCCCACAAACCTCCTCCCCAGTACAGGGCAGGAGCAAGCGCCCCGCCCCCCCAAGCAAGCACCCCACAAACCTCCTCCCCAGTACAGGGCAGGAGCAAGCACCCCACAAACTTCCCCCCAGTACAGGAGCAAGCGTGCGCCCCCCCCAAGCAAGCACCCCACAAACTTCCCCTCAGTACAGGGCAGGAGCAAGCGCCCCGCCCCGCCGGAGCAAGCACCCCATAAACCTCCTCCCCCCAGTACAGGGCAGGAGCAAGCGCCCCCCCCCCCAGCAAGCACCCCACAAGCCTCCTCCCCCCAGTACAGGGCAGGAGCAAGCGCCCCCCCCCCCGGAGCAAGCACCCCATAAACCTCCCCCCCAGTACAGGGCAGGAGCAAGCGCCCCCCCCCCCCCCCAGCAAGCACCCCACAAGCCTCCTCCCCCCAGTACAGGGCAGGAGCAAGCGCCCCACCCCCCCGGAGCAAGCGCCCCACAAACCTCCTCCCCCCCAGTACAGGAGCAAGCACCCCGCCCCCCCGGAGCAAGCGCCCCGCCCCCCCGGAGCAAGCGCCCCACAAACCTCCTCCCCCCAGTACAGGGCAGGAGCAAGCGCCCCCCCCCCCGGAGCAAGCACCCCATAAACCTCCCCCCCAGTACAGGGCAGGAGCAAGCGCCCCCCCCCCAGCAAGCACCCCACAAGCCTCCTCCCCCAGTACAGGGCAGGAGCAAGCGCCCCACCCCCCCGGAGCAAGCGCCCCACAAACCTCCTCCCCCCCAGTACAGGGCAGGAGAAAGCACCCCACAAACCTCCTCCCCCCAGTACAGGAGCAAGCACCCCGCCCCCCCGGAGCAAGCGCCCCGCCCCCCCGGAGCAAGCGCCCCACAAACCTCCTCCCCCCAGTACAGGGCAGGAGCAAGCGCCCCGCCCCCCCCCCGGAGCAAGCGCCCCACAAACCTCCTCCCCCCGCAGATTTTATTGTATTCCGTTCTCACCTTGGGGGTCATCAGGCCCCTCGCTTTATTTAAGACTTCTTGAGCCGTAGTCATCTTGTCCACTTGCGGGGGCTGGGGGAGTTCTGCTGGGACCACGTCTGGAACCTCATCCACATTAAAGCGGGGGTGCCACCGAGTCAGCTGGTTATCAGGAACCACCAATGGAGGACTCAAGGTTGCCAGGAAAGCCTGAAGGGGAAGGACAGGCAGCTTTACCAGAACTGAAGGGATCGGTTAGACGACGAAAACATTCAGAGCGGAGAAGACGCGGCGGACAAACCTGGTGGTGACGCTTCACGATGTCCGTCAGCCCGCGATGAAACGATCGTCTGCGCTCCAACAGGCGAGTTGCCATCAGCTGAGGACGGCCGTCTAACTTGTCATCTGTAAAATCAAAAAAAGATATAAAGTGAAAGGTGAATTACCGCCGGCACTCAGAATGGTAAACGCCGAAATTGTGACAGCCAATCAGGAGCTTGCAGATCCAACACAACTGTCCCTCCCCCCATCATGGCTGCAAGTCTGAGGGAAGTTACAGAACTTTAGTAAGGAAGATCTTTCCACATTATTATCAGTGTTCTGTATATCGTCTCCGGCATGGCTTCCGTTTCTTCTTGCTGGAGGCGGCCATTTTGCTGAAGCCCAGAGCAGCTGTCAATCTCTATCAGCAGGTTGGCCTCCAAATTCTCAGCACAACTGAGAGAGCAACTGAGCATGTGCAGAGCGGGGCGAGAGAATTACTGGAGGTTACACAATACAGACACCCAATATTGTACATCTTTATACCGGCAGAAGAGCCGACGCCGTCCATCAGGACTTCATCGTCCCACTAAAGCCCCACCTCAAGTCCCACCTCAGGTCCCACCTCAAGTCCCCACCTCAAGTCCCCACCTCAAGTCAGGCCACCGACAAGCAGACGGGGCGCAGAAGAGGTCACAGACGGGGCGCAGAAGAGGTCACAGACGGGGCCTCCCCCTCAGGAATGACGGGATCCCCTCCCCCCAGACCCCCCCCTCAGGAATGACGGGATCCCCTCCCCCCAGACTCACCATCAGGAATGACGAGATCCCCTCCCCCCAGACTCCCCATCAGGAATGACGGGTTCCCCTCCCCCCAGACTCACCATCGGGAATGACGGGTTCCCCTCCCCCCAGACTCACCATCGGGAATGACGGGTTCCCCTCCCCCCAGACTCACCATCGGGAATGACGGGTTCCCCTCCCCCCCCCCCATAGACTCACCATCGGGAATGACGGGATCCCCTCCCCCCCAGACTCACCATCAGGAATGACGAGATCCCCTCCCCCCAGACTCCCCATCAGGAATGACGGGTTCCCCTCCCCCCAGACTCACCATCGGGAATGACGGGATCCCCTCCCCCCAGACTCCCCATCGGGAATGACGGGTTCCCCTCCCCCCAGACTCACCATCGGGAATGACGGGATCCCCTCCCCCCAGACTCACCATCGGGAATGACGGGTTCCCCTCCCCCCATAGACTCACCATCGGGAATGACGGGTTCCCCTCCCCCCATAGACTCACCATCGGGAATGACGGGATCCCCTCCCCCCAGACTCACCATCGGGAATGACGGGATCCCCTCCCCCCAGACTCACCATCGGGAATGACGGGTTCCCCTCCCCCCATAGACTCACCATCGGGAATGACGGGTTCCCCTCCCCCCATAGACTCACCATCGGGAATGACGGGTTCCCCTCCCCCCATAGACTCACCATCGGGAATGACGGGTTCCCCTCCCCCCATAGACTCCCCATCGGGAATGACGGGTTCCCCTCCCCCCACACTCACCATCGGGAATGACGGGTTCCCCTCCCCCCCAGACTCACCATCGGGAATGACGGGTTCCCCTCCCCCCAGACTCCCCATCGGGAATGACGGGATCCCCTCCCCCCAGACTCCCCATCGGGAATGACGGGATCCCCTCCCCCCCCCGACTCACCATCGGGAATGACGGGACCCCCTCCCCCAGACTCACCATCGGGAATGACGGGATCCCCTCCCCCCATAGACTCCCCATCGGGAATGACGGGATCCCCTCCCCCCATAGACTCACCATCGGGAATGACGGGATCCCCTCCCCCCATAGACTCACCATCGGGAATGACGGGATCCCCTCCCCCCATAGACTCACCATCGGGATGACGGGATCCCCTCCCCCCATAGACTCACCATCGGGAATGACGAGATCCCCTCCCCCCAGACTCACCATCGGGAATGACGGGATCCCCTCCCCCAGACTCCCCATCGGGAATGACGGGATCCCCTCCCCCCAGACTCACCATCGGGAATGACGGGTTCCCCTCCCCCCACACTCACCATCGGGAATGACGGGATCCCCTCCCCCCAGACTCCCCATCAGGAATGACGAGATCCCCTCCCCCCAGACTCACCATCGGGAATGACGGGTTCCCCTCCCCCCAGACTCACCATCGGGAATGACGGGTTCCCCTCCCCCCAGACTCCCCATCGGGAATGACGGGTTCCCCTCCCCCCAGACTCCCCATCGGGAATGACGGGTTCCCCTCCCCCCACACTCACCATCGGGAATGACGGGTTCCCCTCCCCCCATAGACTCACCATCGGGAATGACGGGATCCCCTCCCCCCAGACTCCCCATCGGGAATGACGGGATCCCCTCCCCCATAGACTCACCATCGGGAATGACGGGATCCCCTCCCCCCACACTCACCATCGGGAATGACGGGATCCCCTCCCCCCACACTCACCATCGGGAATGACGGGTTCCCCTCCCCCCAGACTCCCCATCGGGAATGACGGGTTCCCCTCCCCCCACACTCACCATCGGGAATGACGGGATCCCCTCCCCCCACACTCACCATCGGGAATGACGGGATCCCCTCCCCCCATAGACTCACCATCGGGAATGACGAGATCCCCTCCCCCCACACTCACCATCGGGAATGACGGGTTCCCCTCCCCCCAGACTCACCATCGGGAATGACGAGATCCCCTCCCCCCACACTCACCATCAGGAAGGACGGGTTCCATAGTAAGCTGGTAGTCGGTCTTCTTGGCTCCATTCTTGAAGGTCGGGACGTTCTTCTCCTGCCGGAAGCGGTAGGCGGTCGGGTAAACCGTCTTTATCTGCCCCACATTGCGCTCCTCAAACTGCCTAAAAAATCAAAGTTTAGAGGAGATATCCTCCAATGATGGCAGAGACTCCGCCCCCTCACCCCTCCCCCACACTTACTTCCTCATCATATCTTGGACCCCTTGCTTGACCTTGGAGAAGGTGACGGTCTCCGATCGATTGAAGAGCATTCCTACGATGGTGTCCATACTCCTGAACATCTCCGCCAGAACTTTATACCGGAATGGCAGCGATAGGCCGGGGGGGACGTCCTGGGCGAGGGTGTGGAAGCGCTGATAGGCCGGAGCCTTCTCACTGAAAGAGGAAAAGATCGATGAGTGAAGAGCGTCACAACGATCGACATTTCCTGCCAGTCTTCGTTCTACCCGCATGACGATTCACACGCCGCAAAGACAGAAATACGATCGTCACACAAACTCGATACAGGGAAACCTTTTCCCCTGCGACATCACCGGGGGGGAGGGGAGCACGGGACAGCACCCCGGGGGGGGGAGGGGAGAACGGGACAGCACCGGGGGGGGGAGGGGAGCACGGGACATCACCGGGGGGGAGGGGAGCACGGGACATCACCGGGGGGGGAACGCACGGGACAGCACCGGGGGGGGGGGGAGGCGCACGGGACAGCACCGGGGGGGGGAGGCGCACGGGACAGCACCGGGGGGGGGGAGGCGCACGGGACAGCACCGGGGGGGGGGAGGCGCACGGGACAGCACCGGGGGAGGGAGCACGGGACAGCCCCGGGGGGGGAGGCGCACGGGACAGCACCGGGGGAGGAGCACGGGACAGCCCCGGGGGGGAGGCGCACGGGACAGCCCCGGGGGGGGGGGGAGGCGCACGGGACAGCACCGGGGGAGGGAGCACGGGACAGCCCCGGGGGGGGGGGGGAGGCGCACGGGACAGCACCGGGGGGAGGGGGAAGCACGGGACAGCCCCGGGAGAGGGGAACGCACGGGACAGCCCCGGGGGGGGAGGCGCACGGGACAGCACCGGGGGAGGGAGCACGGGACAGCACCGGGAGAGGGGAACGCACGGGACAGCCCCGGGGGGGGAGGCGCACGGGACAGCACCGGGGGAGGGAGCACGGGACAGCACCGGGGGGAGGGGGGGGTTGTGTGGCGAGGAGCCCCTGTCCCTCTGGAAGTGGGGGTGGGTGGGGTGTAGAGAGCCCCCTCCTCCAAGCCCTTGTCCCAGGGAAGGGGTGAGGAATATTGGGGTACAAGAGCCCCCCGGGGTGCCTTCATGGCTCATATTTAGGTGACCCAACAAGGAGATCGATTCTTCAGCAGTGAAGTGGAACTCCAGATGTGAAGGTTCTGCTCCGGCACAGAGGATCGGCAATGACACCCCTCCCCCCATTCTGGTTCCTCTGGAGGATCGCCCCGCAATGCCGGCACTCAGCTCCTCCATCAGTTGTGGAAATGTGAAGCCAAACTCTCCGGCCGCCTCAGACATGAGAGCAACCATTGTGTCTGACCCCCCCCCATTCACATGAAGCCTGCAGCCATTGGTCAGGAGAAGGGGGCGGAGACATGACCACAGCGCTGGTGCCGAGGGTAGTCAAAAGGCAGATACAGCGAGACCCTCCCCCACCATGACAGCGAGACCCTCCCCCACCATGACAGCGAGACCCTCCCCCACCATGACAGCGAGACCCTCCCCCACCATGACAGCGAGACCCTCCCCCACCATGACAGCGAGACCCTCCCCCACCATGACAGCGAGACCCTCCCCCACCATGACAGCGAGACCCTCCCCCACCATGACAGCGAGACCCTCCCCCACCATGACAGCGAGACCCTCCCCCACCATGACAGCGAGACCCTCCCCCACCATGACAGCGAGACCCTCCCCCACCATGACGGTGAGACCCTCCCCCACCATGACGGCGAGACCCCTCCCCCACCATGACGGCGAGACCCTCCCCCACCATGACGGCGAGACCCTCCCCCACCATGACGGCGAGACCCTCCCCCACCATGACGGCGAGACCCTCCAGAACGAGAGGACAAGGGGCGCCATACTGATATATTCCAACCATCAGAACCTTGGAGCCCCCCATTGACTGTCCCGGCAAAGCCCCTCAGAGCCATCAGGTAGCAGCCAATCACAGCATTGAGGGGTGTGGTCTTGTAACCAAGTCATGTGCAGCACATTCATCACCTCACCTCTGATTGGCTGCCTCTTCCACCACAGGTGCGGGGGTGGCGGTCTTCTCTGCGGCTCTCTTCTCTCTGATCTTATATTCCAGGTCCTGAGCCCGGCGCAGTTTTGCTTTCAGGTCGGTGACTGTGACTTTGTCCTCTGCAGGCGCAGTGGGGAGTTTGAGCTTCTGAGAAATCTCCTGAATTTTTCTGCAGCCGAGATTTCAGCTCCACCAGATTCTCCTGTGACGGAATCTACAAGAAAAAAATGGAAACATTGTCCCCCAATAGATACAATGTACCCCAAAACCAAGGGGAGCCGATAAATGCGAATGTAGGACTTCCCACCAGAGGACACAGAGGGGGGGAGGGGGGGAGGGGGGCGTGGAGAGAATTGGACCGTCCCACCAACGCGCCCCCCCCCCCCATGGACCGTTCCACAGCAGACGCCCCCCCCCCATGGACCGTTCCACAGCAGACGCCCCCCCCCCCCCCCATGGACCGTGCCACCGACACCCCCCCCCACGGACCGTCCCACCAACGCGCGCCCCCCCCCCCACGGACCGTTCCACAGCAGACGCCTTCCCCCCCCCCATGGACCGTCCCACCAACGCGCCCCCCCCCCCCCATGGACCGTTCCACAGCAGACGCCCCCCCCCATGGACCGTCCCACCAACGTGCCCCCCCCATGGACCGTCCCACCAACGTGCCCCCCCCCCCATGGACCGTCCCACCAACGTGCCCCCCCCCCCATGGACCGTCCCACCAACGTGCCCCCCCCCCCCATGGACCGTCCCACCAACGTGCCCCCCCCCCCCCATGGACCGTCCCACCAACGTGCCCCCCCCCCCCCATGGACCGTCCCACCAACGTGCCCCCCCCCCCATGGACCGTCCCACCAACGTGCCCCCCCCCCCCCCATGGACCGTCCCAACGCGCCCCCCCCCCATGGACCGTCCCACCAACGCGCCCCCCCCCCCCCACGGACCGTTCCACAGCAGACGCCTTCCCCCCCCCATGGACCGTCCCACCAACGCCCCCCCCCCCCCACGGACCGTTCCACAGCAGACGCCCCCCCCCCACGGACCGTTCCACAGCAGACGCCCCCCCCCCCCCCCCACGGACCGTTCCACAGCAGACGCCCCCCCCCCCACGGACCTTCCCACTGACACCCCCCCCCACGGACCTTCCCACTGACACCCCCCCCCACGGACCGTGCCACTGACGCGCCTGCTGTGGGAGGCGGAGATGAATTGTACAGAAGAAACATTTGTAGGAAATGTTCACCTTCACATCGGCCACCAGGGGGCGCTCACTCTTCAGGAGATTGTTGGGGGAGAGGGCGACATTCACCAAATCCTTCATCTTCTTCCCCAGTGGAGGGGGGGTCACACACGCCGTCATCTCTGCTTTGGCACATGGGCTGACGCTCTAAAAACAGGAAAAAAAGAAAAGATAAAAAAAAAAAAGTTACTTGGTGAACGGTGGAAGGCGGAGCAAGGGTAGTGTTGGGGGGATGGTTGGGTATGTGTTGGGGCTAGTAGTAGGGTAATAATGGGGGTAGTAGTAGGGGGATGGTGGGGGTAGTAGTAGTGTTGAGGGGGATGATTGGGGGGATGGTGGGGGTAGTAGTAGTGTTGAGGGGGATGATTGGGGGGGTGGTGGGGTAGTAGTGTTGGGGGTAAAGATGGGGTATGTAGTATTGGGGGTAGTAGGATGATGGGGTATGTAGTATTGGGGGATGGTGGGGGAAGTAGTAGAGGATGTGGGTAGTGGGGTAATAATGGGGGTAGTAGGGGGAATGGGGTATGTAGTAGGGGGTAGTAGTATTGGGGGGAGGATGATGGGGGTAGTAGTATTGGGGAATGATAGTGGGATGGTGGGAGTAGTATTGGGTTTCAGTAGTGGGGGATGTGGATGTATGTAGTATTGGGGGGGTGGTAGTATTAGGGGTACGATGGGATCAAGGGGGGGATGGGGGTAATAATGGGGGGGTAGAAGTACTGAGGGTACAATGGGATCGATAGTGGGGGGGATGATGGGGGGTAATAATAGGGGTACGATGGGATCAGTAGTGGGGGGATGATGGGGTAGTAGTATTGGGGGGTAGAAGTATTGGGATGGGGGGGTAGTAGTAGTATTAGGGGTACGATGGGGGTAGTAGTAGTATTGGGGGGGTGGGAGTAGTAGGGGGGTAATAATTGGAGGGGTGGAAATATTGGGGGTACAATGGGATCAGTAGCGGGGGGGATGATGGGGGGGGGAGTAGGGGAGGCAATAATGGGGGTACGATGGGATCAGTAGTGGGGGGATGGGGGGGGGAGTAGTAGTATTAGGGGCACGATGGGGGTAGTAGTAGTATTGGGGGGGTGGGAGTAGTAGTGGAGTAATAATTGGGGGGGGGTAGAAGTATTGGGGTATGATGGGGTAGTAGTGGGGGGGTGATGGGGGTAATAATGGGGGGTAGAAGTAGGGGTACGATGGGATCAGTAGTGGGGGGGATGGCAGTATTAGGGGTACGATGGGGTGAGTAGTGGGGGGGGATGATGGGGGTAGTAGTATTGGGGGGGTAGAAGTATTGGGTGTACGATGGGACGAGTAGTGGGGGGGGATGATGGGGGTAGTAGTATTGGGGGGGTAGAAGTATTGGGGGTATGATGGGGTAGTAGTGGGGGGGTAACAATGGGGTGGGGTAGTAGTATTGGGGGTACGATGGGACGAGTAGTGGGGGGTAGTATTAGGGGTACGATGGGGTAGTAGTGGGGGGATGATGGGGGTAGTAGTAGTATTAGGGGTACGATGGGGTAGTAGTGGGGGGGATGATGGGGGTAGTAGTAGTATTGGGGGGGGGTAGAAGTATTGGGGGTACGATGGGATGAGTAGTGGGGGGGATGATGGGGGTAGTAGAAGTATTGGGGGGGTAGAAGTATTGGGGGGGGTAGAAGTATTGGGGGGGTAGAAGTATTGGGGGGGTAGAAGTATTGGGGGGGTAGAAGTATTGGGGGGGTAGAAGTATTGGGGGGGTAGAAGTATTGGGGGGTAGAAGTATTGGGGGGGTAGAAGTATTGGGGGTATGATGGGGTAGTAGTGGGGGGGTAGTATTAGGGGTACGATGGGGTAGTAGTGGGGGGGGGTAGAAGTATTGGGGTATGATGGGGTAGTAGTGGGGGGGATGATGAGGGTAGTATTGGGGGGGGGTTGGTAGTATTAGGGGTACGATGGGACGAGTAGTGGGGGGGATGATGAGGGTAGTAGTGGGGGGGTAACAATGGGGGATGGGGGTAGTAGTAGGGGGATATAATGGGGGGGGGGTGGTAGTATTGGGGGTACGATGGGACGAGTAGTATTGGGGGGGATATAATGGGGGTGGTGGTAGTATTGGGGGTACGATGGGACGAGTAGTGAGGGGGATGATGAGGGTAGTAGTATTGGGGGTAATGGGGAGTAGTAGTAGTATTGGGGGTACGATGGGATCAGTAGTGGGGGGATGATGAGGGTAGTAGTAGGGGGGATATAATGGGGGGGGGATGGTTAGTATTGGGGGTACGATGGGACGAGTAGTGGGGGGGGGATGATGGGGGTAGTAGTATTGGGGGGTTAGAAGTATTGGGGTATGATGGGGTAGTAGTGGGGGGTAACAATGGGGTGGGGTAGTAGTATTGGGGGTACGATGGGACGAGTAGTGGGGGGGTAGTATTAGGGGTACGATGGGGTAGTAGTGGGGGGGGGTAGAAGTATTGGGGTATGATGGGGTAGTAGTGGGGGGAGATGATGGGGGTAGTAATGGGGGGGGTTGGTAGTATTAGGGGTACGATGGGGTAGTAGTGGGGGGGATGATGGGAGTAGTAGTAGTATTAGGGTACGACTGGGGTAGTAGTGGGGGGGATGATGGGGGTAGTAGTAGTATTGGGGGTACGATGGGGTAGTAGTAGTATTGGGGGGGTAGAAGTATTGGGGGGTAGTAGTATTGGGGGGGTAGAAGTATTGGGGGTACGATGGGATGAGTAGTGGGGGGGATGGGTAGTATTAGGGGTACGATGGGGTAGTAGTGGGGGGGATGATGGGGGATAGTAGTAGGGGGATATAATGGGGGTGGTATAGTGGGGGGGTAACAATGGGGTGGGTAGTAGTATTGGGGGTACGATGGGACGGGTAGTGGGGGGGATGGTAGTATTAGGGGTACGATGGGTAGTAGTAGGGGGGTAATGATGGGGGGTTGGTAGTATTGGGGGTAACAATGGGACGAGTAGTGGGGGATGATGAGGGTAGTAGTAGTGGGGGTTGGTAGTATTGGGGGTAACAATGGGACGAGTAGTGGGGGGATGATGGGGGTAGTAGTGGGGGGGGGTAGTAGTATTAGGGGTATGATGGGGTAGTAGTATTGGGGGTACGATGGGATGAGTAGTGGTGGGGATGATGGGGGTAGTAGTATTGGGGGGGTAGAAGTATTGGGGGTACGATGGGATGAGTAGTGGGGGGGATGGTAGTATTAGGGGTACGATGGGGTAGTAGTGGGGGGATGATGGGGGTAGTAGTATTAGGGGATATAAGGGGTGGTAGTAGTGGGGGTAACAATGGGGGGGTAGTAGTATTAGGGGTACGATGGGATGAGTAGTGGGGGGGATGATGGGGGTAGTAGTATTGGGGGGGGTAGAAGTATTGGGGGTAGAAGTATTGAGGGGTACGATGGGACAAGTAGTGGGGTGATGAGGGGGTAATAATGGGGGGTAGAAGTAGTATAAGGGGTACGATGGGATTAGTGGGGGGGGTGGTAGTATTAGGGGTACGATGGGGTAGTAGTGGGGGGGGTGGTAATCATGGGGAGGTAGAAGGTATTGGGGGTACGATGGGGGTACGATGGGACGAGTAGTGGGGGGGGGGGGGTTGATGAGGGTAGTAGTAGGGGGGATATAATGGGGTGGTAGTAGTAGGGAGTAACAATGGTGGGGGGGGGTAGTAGTATTGGGGTACGATGGGACGAGTAGTGGGGGGGAATGATGGGGAGGTAGTAGTATTGGGGGATATAATGGGGGATTGTAGTATTGGGGGTACGATGGGGTAGTAGTGGCGGGGGACGATGGGACGAGTAGTAGGGGGTAATGATGGGGAGGTAGTAGTATTGGGGGTACGATGGGGTAGTAGTGGGGGGATGATGGGGGTAGTAGTATTGGGGGATATAATGGGGGGGAGTAGTAGTATGGGGGTACGATGGGACGAGTAGTATTGGGGGGGGGATGATGGGGGTAGTAGTGGGGGGGTAACAATGGACGAGTAGGGGGGGGGATGATGAGGGTAGTAGTGGGGGGTAGTAGTATTGGGGGATGGGGGTAGTAGTAGGGGGGATATAATGGGGGTGGTAGTAGTAGTATTGGGGGTACGATGGGATCAGTAGTGGGGGGATGATGGGGGTAGTAGTATTGGGGGTATGATGGGACGAGTAGTGGGGGGGATGATGGGGGTAGTAGTGGGGGGGTAACAATGGGGGATGGGGGTAGTAGTAGGGGGATATAATGGGGGTGGTAGTATTAGGGGTAATGGGGGAGTAGTAGTATTGGGGGTACGATGGGATCAGTAGTGGAGGGGATGATGGGGGTAGTAGTAGGGGGGATATAATGGGGGGGGTAATGGGGGAGTAGTAGTAGTATTAGGGGTACGATGGGACGAGTTGTCGCACCTCCGGTAGGCGGAGTCTCTTCTTGGCGCTCCTCTCCGGTCGGTGGATGTCGGGGCGGCTCCTCTTCCTCCTCCCCCCCGGTGATGAGGGTGTTCCGGTCTCGGTGGGTCTCTCGGGGGTTCTCTCCAGTTTGTGGCTCCGGGTTTCGGGTCGGATTTTCCCCTCGGCCGCCCTCTTCCGCTGCCCGAAGAACTGAGTGACCCGAGTTTGCGCCATTTCTCTCTCTGACCGATCACCGAACTTCTCCACCGATCACACCGCACTGAGGAGCGCCGCCCACCGACCCCGGGTCACCTCTCCGCCGGATGACGTCACCGCAAGAGCTGCGCTCTCATTGGCTGCCTTCGCTCGGTCAGCTTGCCGGGAACTCGGATTTCGCGGGTAAAAGTTACCACGTGACCGGCCACATGGAATGTTCCATCCCGATGGGGGGGGGGAAACTTGGTACATTCCTCGGGTTCCATGTGACTAGGACGTGGGCGGGGCGGGATTGTACAGGGGGCGGGGATTCCCCTCATACATGTCATGTGACCGGAGAATACACTGGCGGGTAAAAGATGACGTCACGGGATAATCCTGAAGTCATATTATTATTATTATTATTATTCAGGTTTTGGGGCTGATTTAGGTGATAATTACACTCATTTGGTGTCTTATCTGTATTATATTTGTAGCGTTGATAGATCTTCCGCATGTGAGGTAAATTTAGTAATTTGTTCGTTAGGAAGATTCGCCGCTGTTCCAGCTTGTCTGATGTTGTGGGAGTTTCCATAGTGACCGGTGGGTGTCGCTGTCACCATGGGTCGGTGTTGGAAGGACAACGTGTTGAAGTGTATGGATGCTCCTCTCTCCCGGAGACACGATTGGTGTTGGTGGTCCTCAGAGTTGCATTCTGGGAAGGGGTATTTATGGGACAGACGCCATATTTTGGGGTCATTTTACAGCCACCTGCTGGCCGACAGATATGTGTTAAGGAGCTACCTCGTAATCCTCCACGCCGGAGGCCCACGATACTGCGGGGCAGGGGGGGTCCAGAGGCTTGTCTGGGGACTATCACCGCGGCCGAGGTATGGTCCTGAGCTGTCGGTCCTGTGTGACGAAGCCGGACAGGAGATCCCAGGAGAGGAGCCGTCATGGAGGGATCACACGGTGAGCTGGTCTATAGAGGGGTCTGGTGACTCGGTTGGAGATCCCAGGGGAGGAACCGTCATGGAAGGATCACACGGTGAGCTGGTTTGGAGAGGGGCCGGGTGACTCGGTTGGAGATCCCAGGGGAGGACCTGTCATGGAGGGATCACACGGTGAGCTGGTCTGGAGAGGGGTCTGGTGACTCGGTTGGAGATCCCAGGGGAGGACCGTCATGGAAGGATCACACGGGGAGCTGGTCTGGAGAGGGGCCGGGTGACTCGGTTGGAGATCCCAGGGGAGGACCGTCATGGAAGGATCACACGGTGAGCTGGTTTGGAGAGGGGCCGGGTGACTCGGTTGGAGATCCCAGGGGAGGACCGTCATGGAAGGATCACACGGGGAGCTGGTCTGGAGAGGGGCCTGGTGACTCGGTTGGAGATCCCAGGGGAGGAGCCATCATGGAGGGATCACACGGTGAGCTGGTCTGGAGAGGGGCCGGGTGACTCGGTTGGAGATCCCAGGGGAGGAGCCGTCATGGAAGGATCACACGGTGAGCTGGTCTGGAGAGGGGCCTGGTGACTCGGTTGGAGGACGTATCCTGAAGTAGTTCTACAGCATAGTACTGCCGGGTCGGCTTAGAGGTCCAAGTACTGTGTCTGACATTCACCGCGAACCAATACATCCTGTGGCAGAGGATCGTACGGGTTTTATTCCAAACAAGTCTGTGGCAGAGACTTTGATTCGTATTATGTACTGGCTCCTAGACCGGAGAGAGAGGCCTATCCAGGCGGGCAAAGAGTGTCCCACGAGGGGAGCGCATTCCATACAATATCTGAATTCTACCGGGACATTTGTCAAAAGAACCCTACAAGAAGATGTTTGAGTTTCTTCAAGTGTTTAATAAAGCATTGAAAACGTCCTCCAGTGTTGGTGTTTGTGTCTTCCAGAGGTAAACTCAACGGAACCCCTAGACCCACAGAACCGCTTAGACCCGCAGAACCCCTAGACCCGCAGAACCCCTTAGACCCTCAGAACCCCTAGACCCACAGAACCACTTAGACCAGCAGAACCCCTAGACCAGCAGAACCCCTAGAGCCGCAGAACCCCTAGACTCACAGAACCCCATGACTCACAGAACCCCTAGACCCGCAGAACCCCTAGACCCGCAGAACCCCTAGACTCGCAGAACCCCTAGACTCACAGAACCCCTAGACCCGCAGAACCCCTAGACTCGCAGAACCCCTAGACCCGCAGAACCCCTAGACCCGCAGAACCCCTAGACCCGCAGAACCCCTAGACTCGCAGAACCCCTAGACCCGCAGAACCCTTAGACTCGCAGAACCCCTAGACCCACAGAACCCCTAGACCCGCAGAACCCCTAGACCCGCAGAACCCCTAGACTCGCAGAACCCCTAGACCCGTAGAACCCCTATACCCGCAGAACCCCTAGACTCGCAGAACCCCTAGAGCCGCAGAACCCCTAGACCCGCAGAACCCCTAGACCCACAGAACCTCTTAGACCCGCAGAACCCCTAGACCAGCAGAACCCCTAGAGCCGCAGAACCCCTAGACTCACAGAACCCCTAGACCCACAGAACCCCTAGACCCGCAGAACCCCTAGACCCGCAGAACCCCTAGACTCACAGAACCCCTAGACCCGCAGAACCCCTAGACCCGCAGAACCCCTAGACTCGCAGAACCCCTAGACCCGCAGAACCCCTAGACTCGCAGAACCCCTAGACCCACAGAACCCCTAGACCCGCAGAACCCCTAGACTCGCAGAACTCCTAGACCCACAGAACCCCTATACCCGCAGAACCCCTAGACTCGCAGAACCCCTAGAGCCGCAGAACCCCTAGACCCGCAGAACCCCTAGACCCACAGAACCCCTAGACCCGCAGAACCCCTAGACCCGCAGAACCCCTAGACCCACAGAACCCCTAGACCCGCAGAACCCCTTAGACCCGCAGAACCCCTAGACTCGCAGAACCCCTAGACCCGCAGAACCCCTTAGACCCGCAGAACCCCTAGACCCGCAGAACCCCTAGACCAGCAGAACCCCTAGACCCACAGAACCCCTAGACCAGCAGAACCCTTAGACCCTCAGAACCCCTAGACCCACAGAACCCCTAGACTCGCAGACCCCCTAGACCCACAGAACCCCTAGACCAGCAGAACCCCTAGACCAGCAGAACCCCTAGACCCGCAGAACCCCTTAGACCCGCAGAACCCCTAGACTCGCAGAACCCCTAGACCCGCAGAACCCCTTAGACCCGCAGAACCCCTAGACCCGCAGAACCCCTAGACCAGCAGAACCCCTAGACCCACAGAACCCCTAGACCAGCAGAACCCTTAGACCCTCAGAACCCCTAGACCCACAGAACCCCTAGACTCGCAGAACCCCTAGACCAGCAGAACCCCTAGACCCACAGAACCCCTAGACCAGCAGAACCCTTAGACCCTCAGAACCCCTAGACCCACAGAACCCCTAGACTCGCAGACCCCCTAGACCCACAGAACCCCTAGACCAGCAGAACCCCTAGACTCGCAGAACCCTTAGACCCGCAGAACCCCTAGACCCGCAGAACCCCTAGACCCGCAGAACCCCTAGACCAGCAGAACCCCTAGACTCGCAGAACCCTTAGACCCTCAGAACCCCTAGACCCACAGAACCCCTAGACCCGCAGAACCCCTAGACTCGCAGAACCCCTAGACCCGCAGAACCCCTAGACTCGCAGAACCCCTAGACCCGTAGAACCCCTAGACCCGCAGAACCCCTAGACTCGCAGAACCCCTAGATCCGCAGAACCCCTAGACTCGCAGAACCCCTAGACTCGCAGAACCCCTAGACCCGCAGAACCCCTAGACCAGCAGAACCCCTAGACCCACAGAACCCCTAGACTCGCAGAACCCCTAGACCTGCAGAACCCCTAGACCCGCAGAACCCCTAGACTCGCAGAACCCCTAGACCCGCAGAACCCCTAGACCCGGTGCCGGGGAAACAGAGGAAAGCAAGGTGAAGGTAACAGACCCGCTTAAACCAGCAGCTCCACAGAGAGTTATTGCTACATATTATTATTATTATTATTATACAGGATTGATGCGGCGCCAACAGTTTACTTAGCGCTTTACAATATAAAAGGGAGACAATCCAGTTATAATACAATAAAATACAAGAGGATTAGGAGGGCCCTGCTCAGAAGAGCTTACAATCTAATAGGGTGGGGCAGGTGGTATAAAAGGTTGTCACTGTGGGGGATGAGCTGATGGAAGTGGGAGGAGATTAGTTGGAGATGTGATCGGCTTTCCTGAAGAGATGAGTTTTCAGGGATCGCCTGAAGGTAGAAGAGTAGGGGATAGCCGGATAGATGGAGGTAGAGAGTTCCAGAGGATGGGAGAGGCTCTGGAGACGAGGATGGGAGGAGGAGATGAGAGAGCTTGAGAGTAGGAGGTCTTGAGAAGAGCGGAGAGGAGGATTTGGGTAATATTTGGAGACACGATTAGTGATGGAGCTCAGGGCAGAGTGGGAATGGCTTTGTATGTTGTGGTTAGTATTTTGAATTTAATTCGCTGGGTGATTGGGAGCCAGTGTAGGGATTGGAGAAGAGGGGTGGTAAGGTGTGTAAGTCTGGCAGCAGCCTTCATAGTTACATAGTAGGTGAGGTTGAAAAAAGACACAAGTCCATCAAGTCCAACCTATGTGTGTGATTATGTGTCAGTATTACATTGTATATCTCTGTATATTGCGGTCATTCAGGTGATTATCTAATAGTTTCTTGAAGCTATCAATGCTCCCCGCTGAGACCACCGCCTGTGGAAGGGAATTCCACATCCTTGCCGCTCTTACAGTAAAGAACCCTCTACGTAGTTTAAGGTTAAACTTCTTTTCTTCTCATTTTAATGAGTGGCCACGAGTCTTATTAAACTCCCTTCTGCAAAAAAGTTTTCTCCCTATTGTGGGGTCACCAGTCCGGTATTTGTATATTGTGGGGTCACCAGTCCGGTATTTATATATTGTGGGGTCACCAGTCCGGTATTTGTATATTGTGGGGTCACCAGTCCGGTATTTATATATTGTGGGGTCACCAGTCCGGTATTTGTATATTGTGGGGTCACCAGTCCGGTATTTGTATATTGTGGGGTCACCAGTCCAGTATTTATATATTGTGGGGTCACCAGTCCGGTATTTATATATTGTGGGGTCACCAGTCCGGTATTTGTATATTGTGGGGTCACCAGTCCGGTATTTATATATTGTGGGGTCACCAGTCCGGTATTTATATATTGTGGGGTCCCCAGTCCGGTATTTGTATATTGTGGGGTCACCAGTCCGGTATTTATATATTGTGGGGTCACCAGTCCGGTATTTATATATTGTGGGGTCACCAGTCCGGTATTTATATATTGTGGGGTCACCAGTCCGGTATTTATACAATGAAATCATATCCCCTCTCAAGCGTCTCTTCTCCAGAGAGAATAAGTTCAGAGCTCACAACCTTTCCTCATAACTAAGATCCTCCAGACCCTTTATTAGCTTTGTTGCCCTTCTTTGTAGTCGCTCCATTTCCAGTACATCCTTCCTGAGGACTGGTGCCCAGAACTGGACAGCATACTCCAGGTGCGGCCGGACCAGAGTCTTGTAGAGCGGGAGAATTATCGTTTTATCTCTGGAGTTGATCCCCTTTTTAATGCCAATATTCTGTTTGCTTTGTTAGCAGCAGCTTGGCATTGCATGTCATTGCTGAGCCTATCATCTACTAGGACCCCCAGGTCCTTCTCCATCCTAGATCCCCCCAGAGGTTCTCCCCCCAGTCTATAGATTGCATTCAGATTTTTACCACCCAAATGCATTATTTTACATTTTTCTACATTGAACCTCATTTGCCATGTAGTTGCCCCTCCCCCATTCATTTGTTCAGGTCTTTTTGCAAGGTTTCCACATCCTGCGGAGAAGTTATTGCCCTGCTTAGCTTAGTATCGTCTGCAAATACAGAGATTGAACTGTTTATCCCATCCTCCAGATCGTTTATGAACAAATTAAATAGGATTGGTCCCAGCACAGAACCCTGGGGAACCCCACTACCCAACCCTGACCATTCAGAGTACTCCCCATTTATCACCACCCTCTGAACTCGCCCTTGTAGCCAGTTTTCAATCCATGTACTCACCCTATGGTCCATGCCAACGCACCTTATTTTGTACAGTGAACGTTTATGGAGAACTGTGTCAAATGCTTTTGCAAAATCCAGATACACCACATCTACGGGCCTTCCTTTATCTAGATGGCAACTCACCTCCTCATAGAAGGTTAATAGATTGGTTTGGCAAGAACGATTCTTCATGAATCCATGCTGATTACTGCTAATGATATCGTTCTTATTACTAAAATCTTGTATATAGTCCCTTATCATCCCCTCCAAGAGTTTACATACTATTGATGTTAGGCTAACTGGTCTGTAATTCCCAGGGATGTTTTTTGGGCCCTTTTTAAATATTGGTGCTACATTGGCTTTTCTCCAATCAGCTGGTACCATTCCAGTCAATAGACTATCTGTAAAAATTAGGAACAACGGTCTGGCAATTACTTGACTGAGTTCCCTAAGTACCCTCGGGTGCAAGCCATCTGGTCCCGGTGATTTATTAATGTTAAGTTTTTCAAGTCTAATTTTAATTCCGTCCTCTGTTAACCATGGAGGTGCTTCCTGTGTTGTGTCCTGAGGATAAACACTGCAGTTTTGGTTACTGAAGCCCCCCGATTCACTCGTGAAGACTGAGGAGAAGAATGAATTCAATACCTTCGCCATCTCCCCATCCTTTGTAACCAGATGTCCTTCCTCATTCTTTATGGGGCCAATATGGTCTGTCCTCCCTTTTTTACTGTTTACATACTTAAAGAATTTCTTGGGATTTTTTTTGCTCTCCTCCGCTATGTGTCTTTCATGTTCTATCTTAGCCGTCCTAATTGCACCCTTACATTTCTTATTGCATTCTTTATAAAGTCTGAATGCTGAGGATGATCCCTCAACCTTGTATTTTTTGAAGGCCTCCTCCTTTGCTTTTATATGCATTTTTACATTGGAGTTAAGCCATCCAGAATGTTTGTTCGCTCTTGTAAATTTATTACCCAATGGGATACATTGGCTAATGCCCTTATTTAATATGCTCTTAAAGCAAACCCATCTCTCCTCCGTATTCTTTGTTCCTAATATTTTATCCCAATTTATGCCTTTTAGCAAGGTTTGTAGTTTAGGGAAGTTGGCTCTTTTGAAATTCAGTGTCTTTGTGTTCCCTTCATGTTTCCTATTTGTGTGATTTATACTGAAACTAATTGACCTGTGATCGCTTTTCCCTAAATTGCCCCGTATTTCCACATCTGTGATCAGGTCTGTATTGTTGGTAATCAGTAGATCCAGTAATGTTTTATTTCTAGTTGGTGCGTCTACCATCTGACCCATAAAATTGTCCTGCAAGACATTTAGGAACTGGCGAGCCTTAGATGAATGCGCGGTTCCCTCCGCCCAGTCTATGTCTGGATAATTAAAATCCCCCATCATGATAACACTTCCCATCCTTGCTGCTATTCCAATTTGTGATAGGAGATCCGTCTCCACTTCCTCCCTCAGGTTAGGGGGCCTATAGCATACTCCCAGTATTATTTTCCCCTTAGCTTCATCCCTTTGGAGCTCTACCCATAAGGATTCCACCTCCTCTCTAGCTCCCTCAGAGATGTCATCTCTCACATTCACTTGTACATTATTCTTGATATATAGGCATACCCCTCCCCCTTTTTTACCCTCTCTATCCTTGCAGTATAGGGAATACCCTTGAATGGTTGCCAGCCAATCATGAGAGCTGTTGAACCAGGTCTCTGAAATTCCCACAAAATCCAAATCCTCCTTGTACAACAGTATCTCTAGTTCACCCATCTTGTCCGCCATGCTTCTGGCATTGGTGAACATGCCGCATAGTTTAGACCGGTCGCATATTGTCCTCGTATTGGGTGTTTCGAGATTGCAACTAGGACTTGCTACTATACTAACCTTGTGTTTTGTGCTTTGGTCAACCTACCACTAATGCCCCCAACACTACCCTCTGGAATATCTTCCACGCTGGCTATCTCTGTCTCTGGACCCTCCTCATTTAGGTGCAGTCCGTCCCTTCTATAGTACCGGTTACCGACTGAGAAGTCGGCCCAGTCCTCCAGGAACCCAAACCTCTCCTTACTACACCAGGTCTTCAGCCACTTGTTAACTTCCCTAATTTCCCTCTGCCTTTCTGGTGTGGCTCGATGTACCGGTAGTATTCCTGAGAACACTACCTTGGAGGTCCTTTTCCTCAATTTAGCTCCTAAGTCCCTAAAATCGTTCTTTAGGACACTCCATCTGCCTCTGACTTTGTCATTGGTGCCAACGTGCACCATGACAGCTGGGTCTTCCCCAGCCCCTCCCAGTAATCTGTCCACAAGATCCATGATGTGCCGAACCCGAGCGCCCGGTAGACAACATACTGTTCGGCGCTTCAGGTCTTGGTTACAGATTGCCCTCTCTGTCCTTCTAAGAATTGAGTCCCCTACCACCAGAATCTGTCTTTCCTTTCCCTTTGCTGCCCCCCCACTCTCACTGGAGGAGTTCTTCCCTCGGCAGCTAGGAGAGTCCCTCAGCTCCAGCAGTGCTGGTCCCTGACTGGTTTCACCAATGTCACTCAATGGAGCGTACTTATTGGGATGCTCCAGTCCTCAATCGGCCTCCCTGGCACTTCCCCCTCTACCCTTGATGACTGTCACCCATCTACTCTCTGCTAGTGCCGGCACCTCTTTGTCTCCACCCGCCTCTGTGCTGGCCCCTGCCGGCACCTCTTTGTCTCCACCCGCCTCTGTGCCTCTGTGCTGGCACCTACTGGCACCTTTTTGTCTCCACCCGCCTCTGTGCTGACCCCTGCTGGCACCTCTTTGTCTCCACCCCCCTCTGTGCTGGCACCTGCCGGCACCTGCCGTGTACATTCCTGGCTCACCTTTAGTATGGAGGGACTTCTCAGTGCTGACAGTTGCTTCCCCAGATTCAGAACCTGGGCTTCCAGGGAAACAATGTGCTTACATTTTGCACAGCAGTATTCACCCTCGATCGGATGATCAAGGAACGCATACATGCGGCAAGATGTACAAAGAGTCACCTCTCCACACCCGCTGGGCATCGTACATATTAAATTTACTGAGGATTTGGGGATTTTACCCTGTCCAAATTACCTAACAGCTAGCTTCCTGGCACTAATACTCAAGACAATACACAGGTACACAACAAGACAATACACAGGTACACGACAAGACAATACACAGGTACACGACAAGACAATACACAGGTACTCATAGACCTACGTGCAATTGCAATACTCAAGTATACAGTACACAATACACAAGTACTAACGATCCACACACACTACTCAGACAACACTCAGGTACTCACACTACACAGGTACTATGACCCCTGTTATAACCTCCTGTTTTAAACTCTGTTTTTTAACTCACCACTTAGACCAGTTCCACTTGGACTAAGTTCCACAGCCTTACACTGAGCAGGCTCACTTATGAGTCCAACACACAGTTATATAGGCACCTGTGAGCAATTAACACCCCCTTAATTGATAGCCTGAAGGAACCAGAGAGAAAAAAAAAAAAAAGCTATTTAAAAAGTGACAGAAAAAGGTGATTGAAAAACTAAAAGGAAAAGCCCCAAAAATGCAACCCAGCAAACAAAAAGCAAGACTTGTTCACTCTAACTCTGGTTTTTAACTCACCACTTGGACTAAGTTCCACTTGGACTAAGTTCCACAGCCTCACACTGAGCAGCATGATAGACTGAAGAGGGGAGGAGCCTATGGAGAGGCAGGCCAATGAGAAGGGAGTGAATGAGGAGCTTGGTGGTTTCATTTGTTAAAAAGGGGCGAATTTTAGAGATGTTACGGAGGTGAATTCTACAAACTTTTGATAACGATTGGACTTGGGGCTGAAATGACAAGTCAGAGTCTAGGATTACACTGAGTACCCTGGTGTGAGGGGAGGGACTGATGGTTGCATTGTTGATTTTGATGGAAAAGTCATGGAGGGGGGCGGGGGGGGGGGGGTATAAATTGCTCAGTTTTAGAGAGATTTAGTTGAAGGAAGTGGTGGGACATCCAGGCTGATATGTCAGTTAGTAATGGAGAGGAGACTGAAGGAGTGAGGTGAGGAGTAGACAGATAGATTTGGGTGTCATCGGCGTATAAGTGGTATTGGAAGCTGTGGGGGTTATAAAGTGACCAAGGGAGGAGGTGTAGATAGAGAAAAGAAGGGGTCCAAAAACAGAGCCTTGGGGGACCCCCACAGAAAGGGGCAATGGAGAGGAGGAGACAGAGTTGTAGGTGACACTGAAGGAGCGCTGTGATAGGAAGGCAGAGAACCAGGATAGATCAGAATCTTGGAGGCCAAGGGAATGGCGCTCATTGAGAGGGGGGGGGGTCAACAGTATCAAAGGCCGCAGAGAGGTCCAGTAGTAGGAGTATGGAGTACTGGCTGTTGGTTTTAGCAGTTAGTAAATCGTTAGTGAGTTATAGTAAGGTAGTTTCCGTGGAGTGCTGCGAGCGAACGCCAGACTGTAAGGGGTCAAGAAGGTTATTTTCACTGAGGTAGGAGCTAAGACGGTTGTAGACTAAGCGTTCTAGAAGTTTAGAGGTGAATGGGAGAATTGAGATGGGTCTTAAGTTGTTCAGGTCGGTAGGGTCCAGTGAGGGCTTTTTAAGAATGGGAGTGATCTGCACATGTTTTAGAGGGGAGGGGAAGGTGCCACTAGAGAGGGAGAGATTGAAGATGTGGGTGAGGGAGCATAGGATAGAAGAAGAGGGTGACCGTAGTAGTTGTGAGGGAACAGGATCCAGGGGACAATTGGTTAGGTGGGCATCTGAGAAAATTTTTGTAACCTCTTCAGTAGTAGCCAATTCAAAAGGGGAGAGTGTTGAATGTGCTGCTGGGCAAGGTATGTTGGGTGGGGAAGATGTACGCACAGTGGAGATGTCCTCACCAATTGCATCGATCTTGTCTTTGAAGTGATTGGCAATCTCTTGGGCAGTGAGTGAGTTAGTGGGTAGAGGGGGTGGGGGACGAAGCAGAGATTTAAAGGTTGAGAAGAGCCGACGGGGACTGGATGACAAGGAATTAATAAGAGAGACAAAGTAGGCTTGCTTGGCAGCATGGAGGCAGGAATTGCATTTTAGAAGGGCAGATTTATATAGGGTGAAGTCTTGCCGGCATTTGGTTTTGCGCCACAGTCGTTCAAGAGCACGGCAATGTCTCTTGAGGTTTCTAGTGTTGTCAGGTTGCCAGGGTTGTAACGGTCGGGGTCTGATTCTGCGTTTGGTTAGAGGAGCAAGTGCATCTAGTGATGATGAGAGTGAACTGTTGTAGACAGAGGTGGCCAGGACAGGACAGGGGAGAGATCATGTCATATAGGTGGTCAGGACAGGACAGGGGAGAGATCATGTCATATAGGTGGTCAGGACAGGACAGGGGAGAGATCATGTCATATAGGTGGTCAGGACAGGACAGGGGAGAGATTATGTCATATAGGTGGTCAGGACAGGACAGGGGAGAGATTATGTCATATAGGTGGTCAGGACAGGACAGGGGAGAGATCATGTCATATAGGTGGTCAGGACAGGACAGGGGAGAGATTATGTCATATAGGTGGTCAGGACAGGACAGGGGAGAGATTATGTCATATAGGTGGTCAGGACAGGACAGGGGAGAGATTATGTCATATAGGTGGTCAATAGCAGAATAGAGAAGAGAAGGGGTAAAGTGGCGAAGGTTTCTACAAGTAATTGTTTGCTGTAATCCTCAGAGAATTGGGAGAAAACAGACGAATACAGTGCATCTCAAAAGAAGAGAGGGAGGGATAGGAAGGACTTGGAAGGTGCTTTGTGGGGATAGAAGGAAGCCAACTCCACCTCCTTTCTGTCTGTTGGGTCTGGGAGAGTGAGTCCAATGGAGGCCACCATGGGAGAGGGCAGCAGGAGAAGCTGAGTCCAAATTTTGAAGCCAGGTCTCTGTTATGGCGAGTATGTTCAAGCCATGAGAGATGAAGAGGTCATGTACAGATGTTAGCTTGGTACAGATGGAGCGGGCGTTCCAAAGGGCGCATGAGATTGGTGGGGTGCTTTGAGGAAGCAGGGGGATAGAAATTAAACTGAGTGGATTGCGGTGGTTGCCAGAGGGGGAGGGGTGGCTTGCAGTTGGAAAATGGCGGACCAGGATTAGGAGAAATGTCACCTGAGACTAGGAGAAGGAGGAGGGCGAGGAAGGCAATATGGGAGTGGGATGTGCATGAGCGCACGTGTCTAGGGTTCCTTGTTGTTTATGTCAGCATGTGGGGCAGCAAATGCAGGAGATGATGGGTGCAGTAGTAGGGAGAGGGTAGGAGTGAGGGTGATATGTGCATGCTGCAGGGTAGAGAGGAGGGGTAGAGTAAGGATAATCTGAGGATAGAAGACACCAATGTGAGAAGGAAGAGAATGAGGAGCATGTTAGTGGATAGAAAGTGGGAATCTGACTTCATATATAATAAATGTGAAATGCTGGTTTGCTTGTCGTCTTGCAGTGTGGAGCAAAGTTTTTGTTGTATCTTCATCCAGCTTTAGTTAAACTGCGGCAGAGAAACTTTGCACCACTCGTGACAGAGCCACTCAGGACAGAGCCACTCAGGACAGAGCCACTCAGGAAAGAGCCACTCAGGACAGAGCCACTCAGGACAGAGCCACTCAGGAAAGAGCCACTCAGGACAGAGCCACTCAGGAAAGAGCCACTCAGGACAGAGCCACTGAGGACAGAGCCACTCAAGACAGAGCCACTCAGGACAGAGCCACTCAGGACAGAGCCACTGAGGACAGAGCCACTCAGGACAGAGCCACTCAGGAAAGAGCCACTCAGGAAAGAGCCACTCAAGACAGAGCCACTCAGGACAGAGCCACTCAGGAAAGAGCCACTCAGGAAAGAGCCACTCAGGACAGAGCCACTCAGGACAGAGCCACTCAGGAAAGAGCCACTCAGGACAGAGCCACTCAGGACAGAGCCACTGAGGACAGAGCCACTAAGGACAGAGCCACTCAGGAAAGAGCCACTCAGGACAGAGCCACTCAGGACAGAGCCACTCAGGACAGAGCCACTGAGGACAGAGCCACTAAGGACAGAGCCGCTCAGGAAAGAGCCACTCAGGACAGAGCCACTCAGGACAGAGCCGCTCAGGACAGAGCCGCTCAGGAAAGAGCCACTCAGGACAGAGCCACTCAGGACAGAGCCGCTCAGGACAGAGCCGCTCAGGACAGAGCCGCTCAGGAAAGAGCCACTCAGGACAGAGCCACTCAGGACAGAGCCACTCAGGACAGAGCCACTCAGGACAGAGCCACTCAGGAAAGAGCTGTGGTGTCTGCACCACCCCATAGGCTGCTTTAAATTTATAGGTAGACTGAGCAGCCATGCATTTCTCTATTGGTCATTATTGGGTCTGATTTGAGACACCTGAATATGGGAGAGGAGATGACCAATACCAGACCAGACACAGGATAATTACCTCTCTTCATCACTCAGCCAATTGGGGTTGAGAATCAGTCACCAGTAATGTTCCTATTGCAGTGAGGTTGTTATAGAGATAGCATGAAATATAGAAGTTTAAAGATATGACAGAAGAAGACATTTACCAAATATGATACAGCAAAGTCAGATAGTTCAGCAGAGTAGAGCGTACAGATGGATAGAAGACATTTACCATTTTTCTCTGATATTATCTTCAGATCCCGTGTGATTATTATAGATAGGAGGAGATCAGCGAATGATGTTCCTCCATCTCCTCTGAGGTTCCTGACCGATGGGAGGAGCTGGAAACCACCACAGATGGGGGAGGGGGGTCTGGTGTGTTGCAGGAACTTGCACATCGCATGCTGTATAAACGTGTTTTGCGTTAGATCAGCTGATTTTTTTTTAATGGCTGCCGACAGACAAGTGTACCCGCCATCTTTTATACAGACGCAGTGCTGTGATGCGGAGATCCATCCAAAATGGTGGCTGCTGACCGCACCGCATGTGTGCCTGCGGCTGTGCAGACTCATTACTGCAGCGGAGAGATATGAGAGATATGGAGGGGCAGGAAGGGGGTGCAGGACACGGCCGGCCTCTGATTGTAGTGTGTGGAGGGGCAGGAAGGGGGTGCAGGACACGGCCGGCCTCTGATTGTAGTGTGTGGAGGGGCAGGAAGGGGGTGCAGGACACGGCCGGCCTCTGATTGTTGTGTGTGGAGGGGCAGGAAGGGGGTGCAGGACACGGCCGGCCTCTGATTGTTGTGTGTGGAGGGGCAGGAAGGGGGTGCAGGACACGGCCGGCCTCTGATTGTTGTGTGTGGAGGGGCAGGAAGGGGGTGCAGGACACGGCCGGCCTCTGATTGTTGTGTGTGGAGGGGCAGGAAGGGGGTGCAGGACACGGCCGGCCTATGATTGTAGTGTGTGGAGGGGCAGGAAGGGGGGTGCAGGACACGGCCGGCCTCTGATTGTAGTGTGTGGAGGGGCAGGAAGGGGGGTGCAGGACACGGCCGGCCTCTGATTGTAGTGTGTGGAGGGGCAGGAAGGGGGTGCAGGACACGGCCGGCCTCTGATTGTAGTGTGTGGAGGGGCAGGAAGGGGGGTGCAGGACACGGCCGGCCTCTGATTGTAGTGTGTGGAGGGGCAGGAAGGGGGGTGCAGGACACGGCCGGCCTCTGATTGTAGTGTGTGGAGGGGCAGGAAGGGGGTGCAGGACACGGCCGGCCTCTGATTGTAGTGTGTGGAGGGGCAGGAAGGGGGTGCAGGACACGGCCGGCCTCTGATTGTAGTGTGTGGAGGGGCAGGAAGGGGGGTGCAGGACACGGCCGGCCTCTGATTGTTGTGTGTGGAGGGGCAGGAAGGGGGTGCAGGACACGGCCGGCCTCTGATTGTTGTGTGTGGAGGGGCAGGAAGGGGGCGCCGGACACAGCCGGCCTCTGATTGTTGTGTGTGGAGGGGCAGGAAGGGGGGTGCAGGACACAGCCGGCCTCTGATTGTTGTGTGTGGAGGGGCAGGAAGGGGGTGCAGGACACGGCCGGCCTCTGATTGTAGTGTGTGGAGGGGCAGGAAGGGGGGTGCAGGACACAGACGGCCTCTGATTGTTGTGTGTGGAGGGGCAGGAAGGGGGGTGCAGGACACGGCCGGCCTCTGATTGTAGTGTGTGGAGGGGCACACCAAGCAATTAAACTTCATTCATAAATTGTGCATACATGATTACAACAGTAGATTTAAATGCACTAATATGCTGAAAGGCCTTAGTAATCAGAAGAGGGCAGCTGGTTGGGGCAGATGAATATTGCTTGGGCAGTAGGGGAGTAAGAGAACCGGCCTGGTAGTCAAGATGAGAACCTCCTGAAGTAGGGGGACCTAGAGCAGGGAAGAGGAGAAGGTGCAGGAGGTGTGGAGGGTCTATGGTGGGGAAACCACCAAACCGTGGGACCCAAGGCTGTTAAAACAGCATTTGTAGTGAGTATACACGCCTGTATATTAAATGTCTCTCTAGACAAATGATGGCTAGGGATGTTGGAGGCCACTTGCAACTGACTCAGAGCTGCACTGGGTGACTGACTCTGTTGGATGGATGCAGTGTGGCGGACACAAGATGTATGGTTATAATAGCTGTCCCAAGGCTGGGATATATGCAGGTTAAATCTCACCCAGTGTCGACTGCAGTCCTCTCCAGGATTAGGGAGTAGTGGCTGTCACCATCTCCAGCAGGTGGATTGCGGATTGCTATCTCTTCCACAGGGTCAGTTGATGTGCAAAGCCGTTGGTGGTACCATAGATGTCGGGATAATGGTTATCCTGATGGGGTGCCGTACCGGAGCCAGGTATACTTGCAACCATGTACTTCCTCTTATTCCGTTACCCCGGGTGTATGCGGGCAAGCGTTGTGGTTCAGGCCGGTGGTTACGAGGCTGGTGGGTGGATCTGCGAAACTGCCGAGACGCTATGGGCAGCGTGATGGCGTCATGGTGACGCGTTTCATCCGGGTCTCGGATTTCATCAGAGCATGCGCAGTAGCAAGTAGTGTCGGCTTATATAACGTCAGAGCGGAACCACGTGAAGGCTTCGGGGTCTGGTTGTTATAGCTACGGCGCAGTTTCACTGACAGCCACGCAAACATGTAAACAGAACTTAAAAAACAACATAGGGGCAGAGGGAGACCATAAGTACCAGAGCCCCAGGGGGGGGGGGGGGGAATAGATAAGGTCATTGTCTGCACACCAGAACCGAAAATGAGTAGAGTGAGGGAAAGCCGAAAACATGAGGATTAAAGGACGGGGAGGACGGGAGCCGTGTGAGAAAAAGAAAAAGAAAAAAGGAAAAAGAAAAAAGGGGAAAAGAAAAAGTGAGGGGGGGGGGGAAAGAAAAAGAGAAGAAGAAAGGGAGGGGAAGGGAAATGTGAAAAGGGGGGGGGGGGAAGGGGGGGAAAAAGAAGAAAAGGGGGGGGGGAAGGAGGGGGAAGAAAGGGGGGGGGGAAAGAAAAGTGAAATAAAATAAACGGGGACATGGTTAATGCACCATCAGGGTGGACACTTAAGGGGGTGCTAGAAAGTTAATCTAGTATTAGAATTAAGGTTTGGATTCAATAGATAACACAGAGGTTACTGCTGATGTAGCACAGGAGTTTATGGTGTAAGAAATACAGCAAGATTGCATTCGTTATTTAACCCCTGTGGCTGCATACTGTTGGTGTTATATATCCACATTTTCTCCTTTTGGTACAGTATCCTGTCAAAGTCGCCTCTTCTTTGTGGAAGGTTGAGCCTGTAGATGCCTTTAAAAGTGAGCCCAGCAGGACTTCCGCCATGGAATTGGAGGAAGTGTAGTGGAATAGGTTGCTCGTCATCCTTACCAAGGATGCTCTGGACATGTTCACCGATTCTTACTTTCAGTTGTCTCTTAGTCTTGCCAATATAGTGTTTGCCACACGGGCAGGTGAGCATATAGATTACTCTGGTGGTATTGCAGTTGATAAAGTTATCAATTTTAAAGCACTTTTTGCCTTCAGAATCGGTAAACATGTCCGTACGTTCAACGTATTTACAGACCGAGCAGCGGCCGCATCTATACATCCCCTTTAGGGGAGGGAGTTGAGTAAGCCAGTTAGGAGTGGGAGATCTTTTATACTCTGAATGGATAAGGCTATCTTTTAAATTTCTAGAGCGGCGGGCAGTCAAGAGGGGTCTAGTGCCTACTATTTTACCCAAGGTGGGCGAATCAGACAGAATATGCCAATGTTGGTTAAGTATGGACCCAACTTGGTCCCATTGGGCACCAAATTTGGTGATAATCCTCAAAGGTCCCTGTGACCCATTTGGGAGCTTATGATCTTTTTTCTCAAGCAGGGTGGGCCGATCTGTCTGATTCGCCCTCCTTCTCGCCTCCCTAATACAGGAGTGAGAGTAGCCTCTCTCTCTGAATCTGTTATAGAGCTCCTTGACTCAGCAAAGAAGTCATCTTGGCTGGAGCAGTTCCTACGTGCCCTGAGAAATTGGCCTACAGGAATTGCTTTAATCAGCGATTTGGGGTGGTCACTGGAGGCCTGGAGAAGGGTGTTTGCTGCTGTGGGTTTTCTGAAGGTCTTCGTCTCGATCAAACCATTATTGACCAGTATAGTCAGATCAAGAAACGGGAGGGAATAGGGATGAGAGGAAAAAGTAAGTTTTATATTTCTGTCATTAGTGTTTAACTCATCCATGAAAATCTGGAGCTCATGTTCGGAGCCCCCCCATATCATCAAAACATCATCAATGTACCTCAGCCACATATGACAGTGGCCGAGGTACATTGACGAAGGATAGACCATCTCCTCCTCCCACATGCCGAGATGTAGGCATGCGTATGAGGGTGCCCAGGGGGCTCCCATGGAAGTCCCCCTAATTTGCTGGTAGAAAGCTCCCAAGAATTGGAAGCAGTTATGTTCGAGTAGAAAGGCGAGGATCTCACCTATGAATTCGTTCTGTTGCCCAAGAGAGGGAAACCTCCTCTCAAGGAAAAATTGAACTGCCCGTAGGCCCCATACATGTGGTATTGATGTATATAATGATTCAACGTCAATCCCTACCAGAAGGGCCCCAGATGGCATGACCATAGTGTCCAGTCGTCGCAGTACGTCCCTTGTGTCCTGCACATATGAGGGCAGTTCGGATACAAGGTCCTTGATAAGGGCATCCACGAACTTGCCGATTTTCTCAAGGGGACCGTTGACAGCGGAGACTATAGGTCTGCCAGGTGGATTCTGCAGGGACTTATGGAGCTTGGGGATAATATAAAATGTTGGAATATTATATTGTTGTATCCGCAAGTAGTTGAACTCTTTTTTAGTGATCAATTTTTCCTCTAGGCCTAAGCTAAGGATGTGGTTAAGGGCATTGACAATGGCAGTGAATGGGTTGGAATGGAGCTTCCGGTAGGTAGATTCATCCATAAGGAGTCTTTTAACTTCAATTTCGTATTGATCCTCGGTTAGGAGGACCACATTACCCCCCTTATCACTGCCCTTGATGACAATGCCGGGGGCTTCCACAAGTTCTTTCAAGGCTTTTCTTTCCTCTCGTGAGATGTTATCCAGTCCCCTGTATTTCCAATTTACTTTGGAAAGATCCCTCTTGACTTGTGACAGGAAGAATTCAATCGGTTTGTATTTAGAGAGTGGAGGCATTTTAGTAGACCTAATAGGTAGGTTTGCCAAACGTGTCACTGCATGTTGGTGATTAGAAATCTCTATGTCTGAGTCAAGGTCGGGGTTCTCTTGTAAAAGGGAAACCAGGGCATCCAGGGCCTCTCTTTCCTCCGCAGCTAGTGGTGTGAGTTGGGGCTCCTCCTTTTGTGCTGCGTGCCAGTATTTAAATATAACCTTTCTAAGGTAAAGGGAGATGTCTTTGTAGACTTCACGTCTATTTGGTCACTGACCATCCCTTCACAGCTATCCTCACTCCTTGGGACATGGCCTACCAATTGGATGACGACATTGAACGAGAGATTCAATCTGCCTTCTCTAGTGAACAACCCGTCTTGAAGGATGGTGACGATTCACTACAGACCCTGTTTAGAAACCATAAAAAACTAACTATTAAATTCTTAAATAGAAAGTGGGACATCTCATCCCTAATATCACACATTGAGAATCGCATTATACCGCGCGGTCTGAGAGAACGGGTCACCCCAGCCGGACACCTCCACACCCCTCGATTTATTGAGGCATGGAAGGCCAGCTGTGTCAAACGTGGCCTTGAAATCATGCAAATGATAGCTGATGAGGAAGAAATTCAGCTGAATGAAATAAAGGCAGACATAGAAGTAAGTGCCGGACTACTTGAGCCCTTTAAAACAAACCCTGCCTTTGACAAACATAACGAACTCCTTAAAAAAGAAGTAGAAAAAACCCCAAAAAATCTAAAAAGCCACAAACAGGAGAAGTTCAAACAGAATCTACAAGATCTGGAACGGGCGATCTCTTCGATCCCACAATCCATGTGGGCAGAAGCAGATCCCGTAAAAGTAGGGGAAGACAACATAGTTCCAAAACTAATCGTAATCACTTTTCTTCTTCTGAAAGCGACAGTGAACATAAAGAACTCTCAGTGACTTTTTTAGACAAGGATTCACTCCCCCCAGACAACCCCGTCACAACAACGGGAAAAGGGAAGCCAAACCAAAAGGGACAAAAAATCACACATCAGTCCCCACCTCACCAGGGAAGGGCGAGAGAAACACGCAGGAGCCAGCGACAACTCAGGAACAGACCACACAGGACATAATTTACCATAGTGAGATATCTGACCTAACTTCCCCGAGCTCCACCCCAGATATGAAAGTGGTTAACCTTACCCAATTTCCCCTTAACGAACACCATTTGTCATTACTTAAAAGAGGCCTCTCTTTCTCCCCCAGATCTGGGATGAATGAGTTTGAAGTCTACAAAGACATCTCCCTTTACCTTAGAAAGGTTATATTTAAATACTGGCACGCAGCACAAAAGGAGGAGCCCCAACTCACACCACTAGCTGCGGAGGAAAGAGAGGCCCTGGATGCCCTGGTTTCCCTTTTACAAGAGAACCCCGACCTTGACTCAGACATAGAGATTTCTAATCACCAACATGCAGTGACACGTTCGGCAAACCTACCTATTAGGTCTACTAAAATGCCTCCACTCTCTAAATACAAACCGATTGAATTCTTCCTGTCACAAGTCAAGAGGGATCTTTCCAAAGTAAATTGGAAATACAGGGGACTGGATAACATCTCACGAGAGGAAAGAAAAGCCTTGAAAGAACTTGTGGAAGCCCCCGGCATTGTCATCAAGGGCAGTGATAAGGGGGGTAATGTGGTCCTCCTAACCGAGGATCAATACGAAATTGAAGTTAAAAGACTCCTTATGGATGAATCTACCTACCGGAAGCTCCATTCCAACCCATTCACTGCCATTGTCAATGCCCTTAACCACATCCTTAGCTTAGGCCTAGAGGAAAAATTGATCACTAAAAAAGAGTTCAACTACTTGCGGATACAACAATATAATATTCCAACATTTTATATTATCCCCAAGCTCCATAAGTCCCTGCAGAATCCACCTGGCAGACCTATAGTCTCCGCTGTCAACGGTCCCCTTGAGAAAATCGGCAAGTTCGTGGATGCCCTTATCAAGGACCTTGTATCCGAACTGCCCTCATATGTGCAGGACACAAGGGACGTACTGCGACGTCTGAACACTATGGTCATGCCATCTGGGGCCCTTCTGGTAGGGATTGACGTTGAATCATTATATACATCAATACCACATGTATGGGGCCTACGGGCAGTTCAATTTTTCCTTGAGAGGAGGTTTCCCTCTCTTGGGCAACAGAACGAATTCATAGGTGAGATCCTCGCCTTTCTACTCGAACATAACTGCTTCCAATTCTTGGGAGCTTTCTACCAGCAAATTAGGGGGACTTCCATGGGAGCCCCCTGGGCACCCTCATACGCATGCCTACATCTCGGCATGTGGGAGGAGGAGATGGTCTATCCTTCGTCAATGTACCTCGGCCACTGTCATATGTGGCTGAGGTACATTGATGATGTTTTGATGATATGGGGGGGCTCCGAACATGAGCTCCAGATTTTCATGGATGAGTTAAACACTAATGACAGAAATATAAAACTTACTTTTTCCTCTCATCCCTATTCCCTCCCGTTTCTTGATCTGACTATACTGGTCAATAATGGTTTGATCAAGACGAAGACCTTCAGAAAACCCACAGCAGCAAACACCCTTCTCCAGGCCTCCAGTGACCACCCCAAATCGCTGATTAAAGCAATTCCTGTAGGCCAATTTCTCAGGGCACGTAGGAACTGCTCCAGCCAAGATGACTTCTTTGCTGAGTCAAAGGAGCTCTATAACAGATTCAGAGAGAGAGGCTACTCTCACTCCTGTATTAGGGAGGCGAGAAGGAGGGCGAATCAGACAGATCGGCCCACCCTGCTTGAGAAAAAAGATCATAAGCTCCCAAATGGGTCACAGGGACCTTTGAGGATTATCACCAAATTTGGTGCCCAATGGGACCAAGTTGGGTCCATACTTAACCAACATTGGCATATTCTGTCTGATTCGCCCACCTTGGGTAAAATAGTAGGCACTAGACCCCTCTTGACTGCCCGCCGCTCTAGAAATGTAAAAGATAGCCTTATCCATTCAGAGTATAAAAGATCTCCCACTCCTAACTGGCTTACTCAACTCCCTCCCCTAAAGGGGATGTATAGATGCGGCCGCTGCTCGGTCTGTAAATACGTTGAACGTACGGACATGTTTACCGATTCTGAAGGCAAAAAGTGCTTTAAAATTGATAACTTTATCAACTGCAATACCACCAGAGTAATCTATATGCTCACCTGCCCGTGTGGCAAACACTATATTGGCAAGACTAAGAGACAACTGAAAGTAAGAATCGGTGAACATGTCCAGAGCATCCTTGGTAAGGATGACGAGCAACCTATTCCACTACACTTCCTCCAATTCCATGGTGGAAGTCCTGCTGGGCTCACTTTTAAAGGCATCTACAGGCTCAACCTTCCACAAAGAAGAGGCGACTTTGACAGGATACTGTACCAAAAGGAGAAAATGTGGATATATAACACCAACAGTATGCAGCCACAGGGGTTAAATAACGAATGCAATCTTGCTGTATTTCTTACACCATAAACTCCTGTGCTACATCAGCAGTAACCTCTGTGTTATCTATTGAATCCAAACCTTAATTCTAATACTAGATTAACTTTCTAGCACCCCCTTAAGTGTCCACCCTGATGGTGCATTAACCATGTCCCCGTTTATTTTATTTCACTTTTCTTTCCCCCCCCCTTTCTTCCCCCTCCTTTCCCCCCCCCCTTTTCTTCTCCCCCCCCCCCCCCCCCCGCTTTTCACATTTCCCTTCCCCTCCCTTTCTTCTTCTCTTTTTCTTCCCCCCCCCCTCACTTTTTCTTTTCCCCTTTTTTCTTTTTCCTTTTTTCTTTTTCTTTTTTCTTTTTCTCACACGGCTCCCGTCCTCCCCGTCCTTTAATCCTCATGTTTTCGGCTTTCCCTCACTCTACTCATTTTCGGTTCTGGTGTGCAGACAATGACCTTATCTATTCCCCCCCCCCCCCCCCCTGGGGCTCTGGTACTTATGGTCTCCCTCTGCCCCTATGTTGTTTTTTAAGTTCTGTTTACATGTGTGCGTGGCTGTCAGTGAAACTGCGCCGTAGCTATAACAACCAGACGCCGAAGCCTTCACGTGGTTCCGCTCTGACGTTATATAAGCCGACACTACTTGCTACTGCGCATGCTCTGATGAAATCCGAGACCCGGATGAAACGCGTCACCATGACGCCATCACGCTGCCCATAGCGTCTCGGCAGTTTCGCAGATCCACCCACCAGCCTCGTAACCACCGGCCTGAACCACAACGCTTGCCCGCATACACCCGGGGTAACGGAATAAGAGGAAGTATATGGTTGCAAGTATACCTGGCTCCGGTACGGCACCCCATCAGGATAACCATTATCCCGACATCTATGGGACCACCAACGGCTTTGCACATCAACTGACCCTGTGGAAGAGATAGCAATCCGCAATCCACCTGCTGGAGATGGTGACAGCCACTACTCCCTAATCCTGGAGAGGACTGCAGTCGACACTGGGTGAGATTTAACCTGCATATATCCCAGCCTTGGGACAGCTATTATAACCATACATCTTGTGTCTGCCACACTGCATCCATCCAACAGAGTCAGTCACCCAGTGCAGCTCTGAGTCAGTTGCAAGTGGCCTCCAACATCCCTAGCCATCATTTGTCTAGAGAGACATTTAATATACAGGCGTGTATACTCACTACAAATGCTGTTTTAACAGCCTTGGGTCCCACGGTTTGGTGGTTTCCCCACCATAGACCCTCCACACCTCTTGCACCTTCTCTTCTTCCCTGCTCTAGGTCCCCCTAGTTCAGGAGGTTCTCATCTTGACTACCAGGCCGGTTCTCTTACTCCCCTACTGCCCAAGCAATATTCATCTGCCCCAACCAGCTGCCCTCTTCTGATTACTAAGGCCTTTCAGCATATTAGTGCATTTAAATCTACTGTTGTAATCATGTATGCACAATTTATGAATGAAGTTTAATTGCTTGGTGTGAGATTTTGGCAGTGAGAGGTGGCCATCTGCGTATGTGTATGACAATATTGTCTTTTTTAATCGGTGATGGTACCTGTCTCCACAGTGTATCTTTGGATTGGTGATTATTGTGATTGTTTCAATAAAATTTACATTTATATTTATATAATTGACTACTGCACGTTCCTCATCGAAGAATTCTCTTTTTCCTTTGTTTTTTGGCCTCTGATTGTAGTGTGTGGAGGGGCAGGAAGGGGGTGCAGGACACAGCCGGCCTCTGATTGTTGTGTGTGGAGGGGCAGGAAGGGGGTGCAGGACACGGCCGGCCTCTGATTGTAGTGTGTGGAGGGGCAGGAAGGGGGTGCAGGACACGGCTGGCCTCTGATTGTTGTGTGTGGAGGGGCAGGAAGGGGGCCCTGGACACAGCCAACCTCTGATTGTTGTGTGTGGAGGGGCAGGAAGGGGGTGCAGGACACGGCCGGCCTCTGATTGTTGTGGGTGGAGGGGCAGGAAGGGGGTGTAAGACACGGCCTGCCTCTGATTGTAGTGTGTGGAGGGGCAGGAAGGGGGTGCAGGACACGGCCGGCCTCTAAATGTTGTGTGTGGAGGGGCAGGAAGGGGGTGCAGGACACAACCAGCCTCTCATTGTTGTGTGTGGAGGGGCAGGAAGGGGGCCCTGGACACGGTCAACCTCTGATTGTAGTGTGTGGAGGGGCAGGAAGGGGGTGCAGGACACAGCCGGTCTCTGATTGTTGTGTGTGGAGGGGCAGGAAGGGGGCACTGGACACGGCCGGCCTCTGATTGTTGTGTGTGGAGGGGCAGGAAGGGGGTGCAGGACACGGCCGGCCTCTGATTGTTGTGTGTGGAGGGGCAGGAAGGGGGTGCAGGACACGGCCGGCCTCTGATTGTTGTGTGTGGAGGGGCAGGAAGGGGGTGCAGGACACGGCCGGCCTCTGATTGTTGTTTGTGGAGGGGCAGGAAGGGGGTGCAGGACACGGCCGGCCTCTGATTGTTGTGTGTGGAGGGGCAGGAAGGGGGCGCCGGACACGGCCGGCCTCTGATTGTTGTGTGTGGAGGGGCAGGAAGGGGGTGCAGGACATGGCTGGCCTCTGATTGTTGTGTGTGGAGGGGCAGGAAGGGGGTGCAGGACACGGCTGGCCTCTGATTGTTGTGTGTGGAGGGGCAGGAAGGGGGTGCAGGACACGGCACCCCCTTCCTGCCCCTTATTCATTTGATTTCAGTTCCTTCAATCATGGAGGCTCAGTAGCCCATGTGGGCGGTACCTATCTATTTCCAGGGCAGTAACTTCTCCGCAGGATGTGGAAATCTTGCAAAAAGACCTGAACAAATTAATTGGGGAGGGGCGACTACATGGCAAATGAGGTTCAATGTAGAAAAATGTAAAATAATGCATTTGGGTGGCAAAAATATGAATGCAATCTATAGACTGGGGGGAGAACCTCTGGGGGAATCTAGGATGGAAAAGGACCTGGGGGTCCTAGTAGATGATAGGCTCAGCAATGCCAAGCTGCTGCTAACAAAGCAAACAGAATATTGGCATTAAAAGGGGGATCAACCTCAGAGATAAAACGATAATTCTCCCGCTCTACAAGACTCTGGTCCGGCCGCACCTGGAGTATGCTGTCCAGTTCTGGGCACCAGTCTTTAGGAGGGACGTACTGGAAATGGAGCGACTACAAAGAAGGGCAACAAAGCTAATAAAGGGTCTGGAGGATCTTAGTTATGAGGAAAGGTTGTGAGCACTGAACTTATTCTCTCTGGAGAAGAGACGCTTGAGAGGGGATATGATTTCAATTTACAAATACTGTACTGGTGACCCCACAATAGGGATAAAACTTTTTCGCAGAAGAGAGTTTAATAAGACTCGTGGCCACTCATTACAATTAGAAGAAAAGAGGTTTAACCTTAAACTACGTAGAGGGTTCTTTACTGTAAGAGCGGCAAGGATGTGGAATTCCCTTCCACAGGCGGTGGTCTCAGCGGGGAGCATTGATAGCTTCAAGAAACTATTAGATAATCACCTGAATGACCGCAATATACAGGGATATGTAATGTAATACTGACACATAATCACACACATAGGTTGGACTTGATGGACTTGTGTCTTTTTTCAACCTCACCTACTATGTAACTATGTAACTATATCTATAGGGCACCCTGCCGGCCCCTCCAGCCAGCCATAACCTGCCTGCATTGCATAGAGAAGCACACTGAACCTAAAGTAATGAATGTCATGAAAACAGATGGGGGTAGGGAAGGAAATAATCAGCAGAAGAATCTGTAAATTATTTTTGTGGGTTAGAGTCCTCCATAATACCGGGACATGTGGGATGATGAGAACTCCACTGTCAGTCCCAGGTGCAGCGACAGGGTCTCTCTAAATCTAGAACTGAGAAGCCAACATTTACCGATCACCAATCAGATTGGAGCAACTTTGTATAAAGAAATGAACGCCTTCCATGCCATGATTAAAAGAACAACCCCACTCTGCAAATCAGTGATAGCAGCTGGATGGTAATAATCCCCCCCAGAGTGCTGCTCTGAGGTGAGTGTCTCCTCCTCTGTATTGCTGCTCTCCGGTGACTGTCTTCTCCTCTGTATTGCTGCTCTGTGGTGAGTGTCTCCTCCTCTGTATTGCTGCTCTGTGGTGAGTGTCTCCTCTGTATTGCTGCTCTGCGGTGAGTGTCTCCTCCTCTGTATTGCTTCTCTGCAGTGAGTGTCTCCTCCTCTGTATTGCTGCTCTGGGGTGAGTGTCTCCTCTGTATTGCTGCTCAGCAGTGAGTGTCTCCTGCTCTGTATTGCTGCTCTGTGGTGAGTGTCTCCTCCTCTGTATTGCTGCTCTGTGGTGAGTGTCTCCTCCTCTGTATTGCTGCTCTGCAGAGAGTGTCTCCTCCTTTGTATTGCCGCTCTGTGGCGAGTAACTCCTCCTCTGTATTGCTGCTCTGCGGTGAATGTCTCCTCCTCTATATTGCTGCTCTGCGGTGAATGTCTCCTCCTCTGTATTGCTGCTCTGCGGTGAATGTCTCCTCCTCTGTATTGCTGCTCAGCAGTGAGTGTCTCCTGCTCTGTATTGCCGCTGTGTGACGAGTGTCTCCTCCTCTGTATTGCTGCTCTGCAGTGAGTGTCTCCTCTTCTGTATTGCTGCTCTGCGGTGAGTGTCTCCTCCTCTGTATTGCTGCTCTGCGGTGAATGTCTCCTCCTGTGTATTGCTGCTCTGCAGAGAGTGTCTCCTTCTCTGTATTGCTGCTCTGTGGTGAGTGTTTCCTCTGTGGTGAGTGTCTCCTCTCTATTGCTGCTCTGCGGTGAATGTCTCCTCCTCTGTATTGCTGCTCTGCAATGAGTGTCTCCTCCTCTGTATTGCTGCTCTGCGGTGAATGTCTTCTCCTCTGTATTGCTACTCTGTGGCGAGTGTCTCCTCCTCTGTATTGCTGCTCCGTGGTGAGAGTCTCCTCCTCTGTATTGCCGCTCTATGGCGAGTGTCTCCTCCTCTGTATTGCTGCTCTGCGGTAAGTGTCTCCTCCTCTGTATTGCTGCTCTGTGGTGAGTGTCTCCTCTGTGGTGAGTGTCTCCTCTGTATTGCTGCTCTGTGGTGAGTGTCTCCTCTGTATTGCTGCTCTGTGGTGAGTGTCTCCTCTGTATTGCTTCTCTGTGGTGAGTGTCTCCTCCTCTGTAGTGAGTGTCTCCTCCTTTGTATTGCCTCTCTGTGGTGAGTGTCTCCTCTGTATTGTCGCTCTGTGGTGAGTGTCTCCTCCCTTGTATTGCCTCTCTGTGGTGAGTGTCTCCTCTGTATTGTCGCTCTGTGGTGAGTGTCTCCTCCTCTGTATTGTCACTCTGTGGTGTCTTCTCTGTATTCTGTATTGCTGCTCTGCGGCAAGTGTGTCATCCTCTGTATTGCTGCTCTGCGTTGAGTGTCTTCTTCTCTGTATTACTGCTCTGTGGTAAGTGTCTCCCCTGTATTGCTTCTCTGTGGTGAGTGTCTCCTCTGTGGTGAGTGTCTCCTCTGTATTGCTGCTCTGTGGTGAGTGTCTCCTCCTCTGTATTGCTGCTCTGCAGTGAGTGTCTCCTCTTCTGTATTGCTGCTCTGCGGTGAGTGTCTCCTCCTTTGTATTGCTGCTCTGCGGTGAATGTCTCCTCCTCTGTATTGCTGCTCTGCGGTGAATGTCTCCTCCTCTGTATTGCTGCTCTGCGGTGAATGTCTCCTCCTCTGTATTGCTGCTCTGCAGAGAGTGTCTCCTTCTCTGTATTGCTGCTCTGTGGTGAGTGTCTCCTCTCTATTGCTGCTCTGCGGTGAATGTCTCCTCCTCTGTATTGCTGCTCTGCAATGAGTGTCTCCTCCTCTGTATTGCTGCTCTGCGGTGAATGTCTTCTCCTCTGTATTGCTGCTCTGTGGCGAGTGTCTCCTCCTCTGTATTGCTGCTCCGTGGTGAGTGTCTCCTCCTCTGTATTTCCGCTCTATGGCGAGTGTCTTCTCCTCTGTATTGCTGCTCTGCGGTAAGTGTCTCCTCCTCTGTATTGCTGCTCTGTGGTGAGTGTCTCCTCTGTGGTGAGTGTCTCCTCTGTATTGCTGCTCTGTGGTGAGTGTCTTCTCTGTATTGCTGCTCTGTGGTGAGTGTCTCCTCTGTATTGCTGCTCTGTGGTGAGTGTCTCCTCTGTATTGCTTCTCTGTGGTGAGTGTCTCCTCCTCTGTAGTGAGTGTCTCCTCCCTTGTATTGCCTCTCTGTGGTGAGTGTCTCCTCTGTATTGTCGCTCTGTGGTGAGTGTCTCCTCCTCTGTATTGTTGCTCTGTGGTGAGTGTCTCCTCTGTATTGCTGCTCTGTGGTGAGTGTCTTCTCTGTATTGCTGCTCTGTGGTGAGTGTCTCCTCTGTATTGCTGCTCTGTGGTGAGTGTCTCCTCTGTATTGCTGCTCTGTGTGAGTGTCTCCTCTGTATTGCTGCTCTGTGGTGAGTGTCTCCTCTGTATTGCTTCTCTGTGGTGAGTGTCTCCTCCTCTGTAGTGAGTGTCTCCTCCTTTGTATTGCCTCTCTGTGGTGAGTGTCTCCTCTGTATTGTTGCTCTGTGGTGAGTGTCTCCTCCCTTGTATTGCCTCTCTGTGGTGAGTGTCTCCTCTGTATTGTTGCTCTGTGGTGTCTTCTCTGTATTCTGTATTGCTGCTCTGCGGCAAGTGTGTCATCCTCTGTATTACCGCTCTGCGGTGAGTGTCTTCTTCTCTGTATTACTGCTCTGTGGTAAGTGTCTCCTCTGTATTGCTGCTCTGCGTTGAGTGTCTTCTTCTCTGTATTACTGCTCTGCAATGAGTGTCTCCTCCTCTGTATTGCTGCTCTGTGGTAAGTGTCTCCTCTGTATTGCTTCTCTGTGGTGAGTGTCTCCTCTGTGGTGAGTGTCTCCTCTGTATTGCTGCTCTGTGGTGAGTGTCTCCTCCTCTGTATTGCTGCTCTGCGGTGAGTGTCTCTTCCTCTGTTTTGCCACTTTGTGGTGAATGTCTCCTCCTCTGTATTGCTGCTCTGCGGTGAATGTCTCCTCCTCTGTATTGCTGCTCTGCAGAGAGTGTCTCCTTCTCTGTATTGCTGCTCTGTGGTGAGTGTCTCCTCTCTATTGCTGCTCTGCGGTGAATGTCTCCTCCTCTGTATTGCTGCTCTGCAATGAGTGTCTCCTCCTCTGTATTGCTGCTCTGCGGTGAATGTCTTCTCCTCTGTATTGCTGCTCTGTGGCGAGTGTCTCCTCCTCTGTATTGCTGCTCCGTGGTGAGTGTCTCCTCCTCTGTATTTCCGCTCTATGGCGAGTGTCTTCTCCTCTGTATTGCTGCTCTGCGGTAAGTGTCTCCTCCTCTGTATTGCTGCTCTGTGGTGAGTGTCTCCTCTGTGGTGAGTGTCTCCTCTGTATTGCTGCTCTGTGGTGAGTGTCTTCTCTGTATTGCTGCTCTGTGGTGAGTGTCTCCTCTGTATTGCTGCTCTGTGGTGAGTGTCTCCTCTGTATTGCTTCTCTGTGGTGAGTGTCTCCTCCTCTGTAGTGAGTGTCTCCTCCCTTGTATTGCCTCTCTGTGGTGAGTGTCTCCTCTGTATTGTCGCTCTGTGGTGAGTGTCTCCTCCTCTGTATTGTTGCTCTGTGGTGAGTGTCTCCTCTGTATTGCTGCTCTGTGGTGAGTGTCTTCTCTGTATTGCTGCTCTGTGGTGAGTGTCTCCTCTGTATTGCTGCTGCTCTGTGGTGAGTGTCTCCTCTGTATTGCTGCTCTGTGTGAGTGTCTCCTCTGTATTGCTGCTCTGTGGTGAGTGTCTCCTCTGTATTGCTTCTCTGTGGTGAGTGTCTCCTCCTCTGTAGTGAGTGTCTCCTCCTTTGTATTGCCTCTCTGTGGTGAGTGTCTCCTCTGTATTGTTGCTCTGTGGTGAGTGTCTCCTCCCTTGTATTGCCTCTCTGTGGTGAGTGTCTCCTCTGTATTGTTGCTCTGTGGTGTCTTCTCTGTATTCTGTATTGCTGCTCTGCGGCAAGTGTGTCATCCTCTGTATTACCGCTCTGCGGTGAGTGTCTTCTTCTCTGTATTACTGCTCTGTGGTAAGTGTCTCCTCTGTATTGCTGCTCTGCGTTGAGTGTCTTCTTCTCTGTATTACTGCTCTGCAATGAGTGTCTCCTCCTCTGTATTGCTGCTCTGTGGTAAGTGTCTCCTCTGTATTGCTTCTCTGTGGTGAGTGTCTCCTCTGTGGTGAGTGTCTCCTCTGTATTGCTGCTCTGTGGTGAGTGTCTCCTCCTCTGTATTGCTGCTCTGCGGTGAGTGTCTCTTCCTCTGTTTTGCCACTTTGTGGTGAGCGTCTCTGTAACAGACTCACTCGGGACAGAGGCGCTAGCCTCTTGCCTACCGACTATGGGCCCTGGCATTTGAGGGAGCTACAAGCATTTAGGAAGCTATTCTGTTATCTAATGCAAAAATACATTATTAAGGAGGCCATGATGGTCTCGGCCAGCTTGGGACTCAGTGGACAGATGTATGTGAAAGGAATGCTGATTAATGAGACCTGGAAAGCCCCGGGTCTGTCACCCAATAGTTTATTGTCTCATTAACACACCTTTGTCTCCTAGCAAACTATTGGGGGATGTGCTTCTACTTATGTGTATTGTAAGTTGTAAGTGAGGAGACGGCAAGTCTACCCTGAAAGGTCATATCTCTGCGTCACCTAGTCTGGGTAAATGATTAGATAACTAGCTCATGTTAATTATGTTTCTGGTTACAGGTGTATTGTTAGAGTAATATGATCAGGAGGGGGAACCTCCTCTTCAACTGTATATAAGACTGTATTCTTGTTCTAATAAACAGTCCATGATCAGCAACCAAACGAGTATTAGACATGTGCGATTAGTCTCGTACAAATCAAAAATTCATACGAATCATACCATAAATTCGTACATTCGGGAGGATCTGAAATACAAATTGCTATGCTTCCAAATTTTGTACGAAATACGAAATTTCGTTTATGAATTTCGGATCCAAATTCCTAACGAACATTCGTAATTGTTACGAAAAGTTAACGAACCTAAAAGTTAAAAACCCAAAGAAACCAGCACAGCACAGGGATGGTGGGAGCCCTTCATAATGATAAATTCATCTTAACGAACATTCGTAATTGTTGCGAAAAATTAACGAACTTAACAAAAATTCGTATTTCGTATGAAATTTCGGACATGAATTACGAAATACGAATTAATCCTAATACGAAAGGGAACGGAACGAAACTAAACAAATTTATTGATGGCGCACATGTCTAACGAGTATTGCCTTGTTTGTTGTTGGGAGCGGTTGGAATATCTGATATCTATATTCAGACTGGGTGGAAGTGGTATATGGCGAAAGCACTTAAGCGGAGTGTGGGGCGTTCCGTTACATTGGTGGCAAGCAGCAGGACGCTTCCTCCAGTCTGGGACATCCAAATCTCCACCTGGATCCAAGGTCCAGATAGCAGGAGAGGAGGAGGAGGAGAGGTACGGATGCTCTGGGCACTGGAAGATTTGGAGTTTCTGGCCATTCAGGAATGGGAGCTGGAGATCGCCTACAGACGGCTGCTAGACTCTGCTCAGTGCCAGGGCTGGGCTCCCTTTGCCTGGGACTATCAGGAAATACCAGCAGACAGTCCTTAAATCCTGGCTGAAGAGTCGGTAAGGTTGTAAAGTAACAGTGTGCTTTGCCAACCTACCCCCGCAGCTATGGATGCGGAGGTCTTATGGTGGATGCAGCGAGTGCTGACTGACCTTGATGAATCTGTTTCTGCACAAGACGAGGTTGGATGGAGGAATGGGCCTGTCCAGCAGCATGCCAGAGAATCGGCAGTGGAAAATCTGGAGATTGCATCCCCAAAGTTGAAGTGCTGACAACAGGGCAGAGCTCTGCTAACCTCTGCCCAGCACCGATAGCATCTTCTGGGTTCCACGAACAGGAAATGGTGAACCTCTATCCCCAGACACCAGTTGCAGAGACAGGGGATTTGATAGATTTTTCTGCTGAGGAAGAACAACCTGGTGAGCCTCCAGCAGAAGAGCTGGCATCAGGGCCAAACTTCACTGTGCTCTGCCCAGCACCAACAGCAGTATCTGTGGAGTTACAAGGAACTTCCCCAGCTGTTAGCGCTGGCCACCGGACAGAGGTTCCGAGACCTCTGCCCCACACCTGTGGCAGTCCCGGAGGCTCAGGGTGAGAAGGAGGTGGTCACTTCCCAGCAGCAGATCAGCATACAGGGGGAGAAGGGAGAAGAGGTGTTCATCGTCCCTCCCCAACAGTCTGCCAGGGTAGAGGAAGCGGTCTTTCCTCCCCAGCAAAGATCCATGCACCTGGGAGACAGTACCTGGGAGACAGTACCACAGACATGTCGTCCCAGCAGCCAGATGAGGGAATGGAAAAGGAAGCAGCCGGCTCACCTCCCCAATGGCAGCTACACAGTTTGGGAGTGGAGGAAGCCAGCCTCCTGCCCCAACGTATAGCCAGAGTGGAGGATGTGGTGTCCCCAGCAGAAGTGCTGGCAACAGGGCAGAGTGCTACCAACCTCTGCCCAGCACCAACTGTGGGGTTCCAGGGAGCCGGGACAGTCAGTGCCTCTCTCCAGCGACAAGCTGATATAGTAAAGCTTCTACTCCCAACTGAATCACTGGCAACAGGGCAGAGCGCCGCTGGCCTCTGCTTAGCACCTACAATGTTTCTACAGCTTCAGGAAGCTGGAGTGATCGACCCCTCTGCCCAGCAGCAGACCAAGCCCCGGAATGTTAAAAACCACCCAGCTGAAGTGCTGCCAGCCGGACAGAGAGTCAATGACCTCTGCCCCACACCTACTGAGGCAACTATTCCTTGTAGCCAAGAATGAAGATCATGCGGACTGACTATGTGAGTTCACTCTGCCCGACTAACACATGTCCAGACCAGGTGGAGGTCTGGGACCTTGTTAGTCGACCTGTGATGGGGAGAAATGTAACAGACTCACTTGTGACAAAGGCTTTTGGAGGGGGCTGAATGCAAGCCTCTTGCCTACCGACTATGGGCCCTGGCATTTGAGGAAGCTACAAGCATTTAGGAAGATATTCTGTTATCTAATGCAAAAGGACATTATTAAGGAGGCCATGATGGTCTCTGCCAGCTTGGGACTCAGTGGACAGATGTATGTGAGAAGAATGTTGATTAATGAGACCTAGAAAGCCTGGGTCTTTCACCCAATAGTTTATTGTGCTCATTAACTCACCTTTGTCTCCTAGGTACACTATTGGGGGATGTGTTTCTACTTATGTGTATTGCACGTTGTAAGTGAGGAGACAGCAAGTCTACCCTGAAAGGTCATATCTCTGAGTCATCAAGTCTGGGTAAATGATTAGATAATTAACTCATGTTAATTATGTTTCTGGTTATGTCTCCTTCTCTGTATTGCCACTCTGTGACGAGTGTCTCCTTCCCTGTATTGCAGCTTTGTGACGAGTGTCTCCTCCTCTGTATTTCCGTTCTGCGGCGAGTCTTTCCTTCTCTGTATTACCGCTCTGCAGTGAGTGTATTGTTAGAGTAATATGAGCAGGAGGGGGGGACTGTATATAAGACTGTATTCTTGTTCTAATAAACAGTCCATGTTCAGCAACCAAACGAGTATTGCCTTGTTTGCTGTTGGGAGCGGTTGGAATATCTGATATCTATATTCTGTATTACCGCTCTGCAGTGAGTGTCTCCTTCTCTGTATTACCGCTCTGCAGTGAGTGTCTCCTTCTGTGTATTGCTGCTCTGCAGCGAGTGTTTCCTCCTCTGTATTGCCGTTCTGCGGCAAGTGTCTCCTTCTCTGTATTACGGCTCCGCAGTGAGTGTTTCCTCCTCTGTATTGCCGTTCTGCGGCGAGTGTCTCCTTCTCTGTATTACGGCTCCGCAGTGAGTGTTTCCTCCTCTGTATTGCCATTCTGCGGCGAGTGTCTCCTTCTCTGTATTACCGCTCTGCAGTGAGTGTCTCCTTCTCTGTATTGCCGTTCTGCGGCAAGTGTCTCCTTCTCTGTATTACCGCTCTGCAGTGAGTTACTCCTTCTCTGTATTGCTGGCTGCAGTGAGTGTCTCCTTCTCTGTATTGGCACTCTGCAGTGAGTGTCTCCTCTGTATTGCCATTCTGCGGCGAGTGTCTCCTTCTCTGTATTACGGCTCCGCAGTGAGTGTCTCCTTCTCTGTATTTCCGTTCTGCGGCGAGTGTCTCCTTCTCTGTATTGCCGCTCTGCAGTGAGTGTCTCCTTCTCTGTATTGCCATTCTGCGGCAAGTGTCTCCTTCTCTGTATTACGGCTCCGCAGTGAGTGTCTCCTCCTCTGTATTGCTGGCTGCAGTGAGTGTCTCCTCTGTATTGCCTTTCTGCAGCGAGTGTCTCCTTCTCTGTATTGGCACTCTGCAGTCAGTGTCTCCTCTGTATTATGGCTCCGCAGTGAGTGTCTCCTCCTCTGTATTGCTGGCTGCAGTGAGTGTCTCTTTCTCTGTATTGCGGCGAGTGTTTCCTCCTCTGTATTGCCGTTCTGTGGCGAGTGTTTCCTCCTCTGTATTACGGCTCTGCAGTGACTGTCTCCTTCTCTGTATTGCCGCTCTGCGGCGAGTGTCTCCTTCTCTGTATTACCGCTCCGCAGTGAGTGTCTCCTCCTCTGTATTGCTGGCTGCAGTGAGTGTCTCCTTCTCTGTATTGCCGCTCTGCGGCGAGTGTTTCCTCCTCTGTATTGCCGCTCCGCAGTGAGCGTCTCCTTCTCTGTATTACGGCTCCGCAGTGAGTGTCTCCTCCTCTGTATTGCCGTTCTGCAGTGAGTGTCTCCTTCTCTGTATTACGGCTCCGCAGTGAGTGTCTCCTTCTCTGTATTGCCTTTCTGCAGTGAGTGTCTCCTTCTCTGTATTACGGCTCTGCGGTGAGTGTCTCCTTCTCTGTATTACGGCTCCGCAGTGAGTGTCTCCTTCTCTGTATTGCCTTTCTGCAGTGAGTGTCTCCTTCTCTGTATTGCCGCTCTGCGGCAAGTGTTTCCTCCTCTGTATTGCCGTTGTGCGGCGAGTGTCTCCTCTGTATTGCCGCTCTGCGGCGAGTGTTTCCTCCTCTGTATTGCCGCTCTGCGGCGAGTGTTTCCTCCTCTGTATTGCCGTTGTGCGGCGAGTGTCTCCTCTGTATTGTCGCTCTGCGGCGAGTGTTTCCTCCTCTGTATTGCCGCTCTGCGGCGAGTGTTTCCTCCTCTGTATTGCCGCTCTGCGGCGAGTGTTTCCTCCTCTGTATTGCCGCTCTGCGGCGAGTGTTTCCTCCTCTGTATTGCTGCTCTGTGGCGAGTGTTTCCTTCTCTGTATTGCCGTTCTGCAGTGAGTGTCTCCTTCTCTGTATTACCGCTCTGCAGTGAGTGTCTCCTCCTCCGTTTTTCCTCTCTGTGGCGTGTCTTCTCCTCTGTATTAAAAAATGGAATAGGGTTCATTCAGCACAAAACCAAAACTAAAATTCTAACCTAAGCAGCTGAACACTCAAGGTCAAAATAACAATCCTTGTGACAAGTACATATAAATGAAAAACAGTGCAGCTCTAAATAAAACAACACTACAATAACACTAAAATGATCATATATGGCAAATAAGAACCATAAAAACAGTCCCAATTCATATAAGTAAAAAAGCCAATTGAAGGAATGGGAAACGGAAAAAAAACGCAGAGAAGCAACACCAAAAAGACAAGATGACAGCAATATAGTCCCTATGGGCTGAGGAAGTCCCACCCATAGGAACAATACGTGTGTGGGAAGACGGGAAGACACTGTGACGTCATCCGCAGCCACCTTTCTCTGTCTAGATGAGATGTCTGTACGCTCTGTATCCTAGCACTGGGTTATCAGTGCTCTGCTTGTGAGTAAAATTTATTTTACCAATAAATGACGGTATTAGCCAACCAGAGAGCACTATGTATATTTTATTGATCTTGCATGGTCGCCACGTTCCCACCCATTCGTTATCTGTGAGTGAGGTATCAGGCTGCTGTTTTGGAAGGGCAGGATTTCAGCTCTATGATCCCTTAAACAGGCAAAAATCATCTTTAACTACCCTTGTGGGAAAGCTTGAGTGACCTATCTGTTGATTTAGAGGTCCATACTATGAGGTGAGCGGCCTGTACTTACGGTGGTGGAAGCACTAATACGGATTCACGTAAAGGATATGTCTTTGAGCACCCTGGTCACTACGGAAGAGGACTAATCTTGTCTTTTTGGTGTTGCTTCTCTGTGTTTTTTTCTGTTTCCCATTCCTTAAATTGGCTTCTCCTCTTTATTGCTGGCTGCGGTGAGTGACTCCTCCTCTGTATTGCCGCTCTGAGATAAGTATCTTCTCCTCTGTATTGCCGCTCTGCGATGAGTGTCTTCTCCTCTGTATTGCCGCTCTGTGGCCAGTGTCTCTTCCTCTGTATTGCCGCTCTACATAGTGTCTACTTCTATGTATTACCTCTCTTCGGTGAGTGTCTCCTCCTCTGTATTGGCTCTCTGCGACAAGTGTCCCCTCATTTGTATTGCCGGTCTGCGGTGAGTGTCTCCTCCTCTGTATTGCTGGCTGTGGTGAGTGTCTCCTCCTCTGTACTGCCGCTCCTGAGGTGAGTGTCTCCCCCTCTGTATTGCCACTCTGCAGCGAGTGTCTCCTCCTCTGTATTTCTGTCCTGCAGCAAGTGTCTCCTCCTCTGTATTGCCACTCCATGGTGAGTGTCTCCTCTTCTGTATTGCCGCTCTGTGGCGAGTGTCTCCTCCTCTGTATTGCCATTCTGTGGCAAGCGTCTCCTCCTCTGTATTGCCGCTCTGTGGCGAATGTCTCCTCCTCTGTTTTGCCGCTCCGTGGCGAGTGTTTCTCCTCTTCTGTATTGCCGCTCGGTGGCCAGTATCTCTTCTTCTGTATTGCCACTCTGTGGCGAGTGTCTTCTCCTCTGTATTGCTGGCTGTGGTGAGTGCCTCCTCCTCTGTATTGCCACTCTCAGGCAAGTGTCTCCTCCTCTGTAATGCCGCTTTGCCGCAAGTGTCTCCTCCTCTGTTTTGCCCCTCTGCCTTGTCTCCTCCTCTGTATTGCTGCTCTGCGGTGAGTGTCTTCTCCTCTGTATTGCCGCTCTGAGGCGAGTGTCTCCTCCTCTGTAATGCCGCTCTGTGGCGAGTGTCTCGTCCTCTGTATTGCTGCTCTGCGGCAAGTGTCTCTTCTTCTGTATTGCTGCTCTGCAGTGAGTGTCTTCTCCTCTGTTTTGCCGTTATGTGGCGAGTGTCTCCTCTTCTGTATTGCCGCTCTGTGGCGAGTGTCTCTTTCCCTGTATTGCCTCTCTGTGGCGAGTGTCTCCTCCTCTGTATTGCCTCCCTGTGGCGAGTGTCTCCTCCTCTGTATTGCCGCTCTGTGGTGGGTGTCTCCTCCTCTGTATTGCCGCTCTGTGGCGAGTGTCTCCTTCTCTATATTGCCGCTCTGCAGCTAGTGTCTCCTCCTCTGTATTGCCTCTCTGTGGCGAGTGTCTCCTCCTCTGTATTGCCGCTCTGTGGTGAGTGTCTCCTCCTCTGTATTGCTGCTCTGCGGCAAGTGTCTCCTTCTCTATATTGCCGCTCTGCAGCTAGTGTCTCCTCTGTATTGCTGCTCAGCGTCGAGTGTCTACTTCTATGTATTACCGCTCTTCGGCGAGTGTCTCCTCTTCTGTATTGGCTCTCTGCAGCGAGTGTCTACTCATTTGTATTGCCGCTCTGTGGTGAGTGTCTGCTCCTCTGTATTGCTGGCTGCGGTGAGTGTCTCCTCCTCTGTATTTCTGTCCTGCGGCAAGTGTCTCTTCCTCTGTATTGCCTCTCTGTGGCCAGTGTCTCTTCCTCTTTATTGCCGCTCTACATAGTGTCTACTTCTATGTATTACCTCTCTTCGGCGAGTGTCTCCTCCTCTGTAATGGCTCTCTGTGACGAGTGTCTCATTTGTATTGTCGCTCTGCGGTGAGTGTCTCCTCCTCTATAATCCTGGCTGCGGTGAGTGTCTCCTCCTCTGTACTGCCGCTCCTGAGGTGAGTGTCTCCTCCTCTGTATTGCTGGCTGCAGTGAGTGTCTCCTTCTCTGTATTACCGCTCTGCAGTGAGTGTCTCCTCCTCTGTTTTTCCGCTCTGCGGCGAGTGTCTTCTCCTCTGTATTGCCGCTCTGTGGCGAATGTCTCCTCCTCTGTTTTGCTACTCTGTGGCGGGTGTCTCCTCTTCTGTATTGCCGCTCTGTGGTGAGTGTCTCCTCCTCTGTATTGCTGCTCTTGCAGCGAGTGTCTCCTCCTCTGTATTGCCGCTCTGTGGTGTCTCCTATTCTGAATTGCCGCTCTGTGGCGAATGTCTCCTCCTCTGTTTTACCGCTTCGTGGCGAGTGTCTCCTCTTCTGTATTGCTGCTCTGTGGCCAGTGTCTCTTCCTCTGTATTGCCGCTCTGTGGCGAGTGTCTTCTCATCTGTATTGCTGGCTGTGGTGAGCGTCTCCTCCTCTGTATTGCTGCTCTGCGGCAAGTGTCTCTTCTGTATTGCTGCTCTGCGGCAAGTGTCTTCTCCTCTGTATTGCCACTCTGTGACGAATGTTTCCTCCTCTGTTTTGACGCTCTGTGGTTAGTGTCTCCTCTTCTGTATTGCCGCTCTGCGGCGAGTGTCTCATCCTCTGTATTGCCGCTCTGCCACGAGTGTCTTCTCCCTTGTATTGCCGCTCTGTGGCGAGTGTCTCCTCCTCTGTATTGCCGCTCTGTGGTGAGTGTCTCCTCCTCTGTATTGCTGCTCTGCGGCTAGTGTCTCCTCTGTATTGCTGCTCAGCATCGAGTGTCTACTTCTATGTATTACCGCTCTTCGGCGAGTGTCTCCTCCTCTGTATTGGCTTTCTGCGGCGAGTGTCTCCTCATTTGTATTGCCGCTCTGTGGTGAGTGTCTCCTCCTCTGTATTTCTGTCCTGCGGCAAGTGTCTCCTCCTCTGTATTGCCACTCTGTGGCGAATGTCTCCTCCTCTGTTTTGCCGCTCCGTGGCGAGTGTCTCCTCTTCTGTATTGCCGCTCTGTGGTGAGTGTCTCTTCCTCTGTATTACCTCTCTGTGGCGAGTGTCTCTTCCTCTGTATTGCCGCTCTACATAGTGTCTACTTCTATGTATTACCGCTCTTCTGCGAGTGTCTCCTCCTCTGTATTGGCTCTCTGCGACGAGTGTCTCATTTGTATTCCCGCCTTGCTGTGAGTGTCTCCTCCTCTATATTGCTGGCTGCGGTGAGTGTCTCCTCCTCTGTACTGCCGCTCCTGAGGTGAGTGTCTCTTCCTCTGTATTGCCACTCTGTGGCGAGCGTCTCCTCCTCTGTATTTCTGTCCTGCGGCAAGTGTCTCCTCCTCTGTATTGCCGCTCTGTGGCGAATGTCTCCTCTGTTTTGCTGCTCCGTGGCGAGTGTCTCCTCTTCTGTATTGCCGCTCCGTGGCGAGTGTCTCCTCTTCTGTATTGCCGCTCTGTGGCGAGTGTCTCCTCTTCTGTATTGCCGCTCTGTGGCAAATGTATCCTCCTCTGTTTTGCCGCTCCGTGGCGAGTGTTTCTCCTCTTCTGTCTTGCCGCTCAGTGGCCAGTGTCTCTTCCTCTGTATTGCCACTCTGCGGTGAGTGTCTCCTCCTCTGTATTGTCACTCTGCGGCGAGTGTCTCCTCCTCTGTATTTCTGTCCTGCGGCAAGTGTCTCCTCCTCTGTATTGCCGCTCTGTGGCGAATGTCTCTTCCTCTGTTTTGCCGCTCCGTGGCGAGTTTCTCCTCTTCTGTATAGCCGCTCTGTGGCGAGTGTCTCCTCTTCTGTATTGCCGCTCTGTGGCAAGCGTCTCCTCTTCTGTATTGCCGCTCTGTGGCGAGCGTCTCCTCTTCTGTATTGCCGCTCTGTGGCGAGTGTCTCCTCTATATTGCCACTCTGTGGCGAATGTCTCCTCCTCTGTTTTGCCGCTCCGTGGCGAGTGTTTCTCCACTTCTGTCTTGCCGCTCGGTGGCCAGTGTCTCTTCCTCTGTATTGCCACTCTGTGGTGACTGTCTTCTCCTCTGTATTGCTGGCTGTGGTGAGTGTCTCCTCCTCTGTATTGCCACTCTCAGGCGAGTGTCTCCTCCTCTGTATTGCTGCTCTGCGGCGAGTGTCTTCTCCTCTGTTTTGCCGCTCTGCGGCGAGTGTCTCCTTCTCTGTATTGCCGCTCTGCGGCGAGTGTCTCCTCCTCTGTATTGACGCTCTATGGCGAGTGTCTCCTCCTCTGTATTGCCGCACTGCAGTGAGTGTCTCCTCCTCTGTATTGCCGCACTGCAGTGAGTGTCTCCTCCTCTGTATTGCCGCTCTGCGGTGAGTGTCTGCTCCTCTGTATTGCTGGCTGTGGTGAGTGTCTCCTCCTCCTTAGTGCAGCTCCTGAGGCAAGTGTCTCCTCCTCTGTATTGCCATCCTCTGTATTGCCGCTCTGTGGCGAGTGTCTCCTCCTCTGTATTGCCGTTCTGCGGCGAGTGTCTCCTGCTCTGTATTGCCGTTCTGCGGCGAGTGTCTCCTCCTCTGTATTGCCATTCTGTGGCGAGTGTCTCCTCCTCTGTATTGCCGCTCTGCAGCGAGTGTCTCCTCCTCTGTATTGCCGCTCTGTGGCGAGTGTCTCTTTCTCTGTATTGTCGCTCTGTGGGGAGTGTCTTTTTTCCTCTGTATTGCTAGCTGCGGTCAGTTTCTCCTCCTCTGTATTGCCGCTCTGCAGCAAGTGTCTCCTCCTCTGTATTGACGCTCTGCAGCGAGTGTCTCCTCCTCTGTATTGACGCTCTATGGTGAGTGTCTCCTCCTCTGTATTGACGCTCTGCAGTAAGTGTCTCCTCCTCTGTATTGCCTCTTTGCGACGAGTGTCTGCTCGTTTTTATTGCCGCTCTGCGGTGAGTGTCTCCTCCTCTGTATTGCTGGCTGCGGTGAGTGTCTCCTCCTCCTTACTGTAGCTCCTGTGGTGAGTGTCTCCTCCTCTGTATTGCCGTTCTTCAGTGAGTGTCTCCTCCTCTGTATGCCGTTCTGCAGCGAGTGTCTCCTCCTCTGTATTGCTGCTCTGCGGTGAGTGTCTCCTCCTCTGTATTGCTGGCTGCGGCGAGTGTCTCCTCCTCCTTACTGTAGCTCCTGTGGTGAGTGTCTCCTCCTCTGTATTGCCGTTCTGCGGTGAGTGTCTCCTCCTCTGTATGCCGTTCTGCAGCGAGTGTCTCCTGCTCTGTATTGCTGCACTGCGGTGAGTGTCTCTTCCTCTGTATTGCCGCTCTGTGGTGAGTGTCTCCTCCTCTGTATTGCTGGCTGTGGTGAGTGTCTCCTCCTCCTTAGTGCAGCTCCTGAGGCAAGTGTCTCCTCCTCTGTATTGCCATCCTCTGTATTGCCACTCTGTGGCGAGTGTCTCCTCCTCTGTATTGACGCACTGCGGCGAGTGTCTCCTCCTCTGTATTGCCGCTCTGCAGCGAGTGTCTCCTCCTCTGTATTGCCGCTCTGCAGCGAGTGTCTCCTCCTCTGTATTGCAGCTCTGTGGTGAGTGTCTCTTCCTCTGTATTACCTCTCTGTGGCGAGTGTCTCTTCCTCTGTATTGCCGCTCTACATAGTGTCTACTTCTATGTATTACCGCTCTTCTGCGAGTGTCTCCTCCTCTGTATTGGCTCTCTGCGACGAGTGTCTCATTTGTATTCCCGCCTTGCTGTGAGTGTCTCCTCCTCTATATTGCTGGCTGCGGTGAGTGTCTCCTCCTCTGTACTGCCGCTCCTGAGGTGAGTGTCTCTTCCTCTGTATTGCCACTCTGTGGCGAGCGTCTCCTCCTCTGTATTTCTGTCCTGCGGCAAGTGTCTCCTCCTCTGTATTGCCGCTCTGTGGCGAATGTCTCCTCTGTTTTGCTGCTCCGTGGCGAGTGTCTCCTCTTCTGTATTGCCGCTCTGTGGCGAGTGTCTCCTCTTCTGTATTGCCGCTCCGTGGCGAGTGTCTCCTCTTCTGTATTGCCGCTCTGTGGCGAGTGTCTCCTTCTCTATATTGCCGCTCTGTGGCAAATGTATCCTCCTCTGTTTTGCCGCTCCGTGGCGAGTGTTTCTCCTCTTCTGTCTTGCCGCTCAGTGGCCAGTGTCTCTTCCTCTGTATTGCCACTCTGCGGTGAGTGTCTCCTCCTCTGTATTGCCGCTCCTGAGGTGAGTGTCTCCTCCTCTGTATTGCCACTCTGCGGCGAGTGTCTCCTCCTCTGTATTTCTGTCCTGCGGCAAGTGTCTCCTCCTCTGTATTGCCGCTCTGTGGCGAATGTCTCCTCCTCTGTTTTGCCGCTCCGTGGCGAGTTTCTCCTCTTCTGTATAGCCGCTCTGTGGCGAGTGTCTCCTCTTCTGTATTGCCGCTCTGTGGCGAGCGTCTCCTCTTCTGTATTGCCGCTCTGGGGCGAGCGTCTCCTCTTCTGTATTGCCGCTCTGTGGCGAGTGTCTCCTCTATATTGCCACTCTGTGGCGAATGTCTCCTCCTCTGTTTTGCCGCTCCGTGGCGAGTGTTTCTCCACTTCTGTCTTGCCGCTCGGTGGCCAGTGTCTCTTCCTCTGTATTGCCACTCTGTGGTGACTGTCTTCTCCTCTGTATTGCTGGCTGTGGTGAGTGTCTCCTCCTCTGTATTGCCACTCTCAGGCGAGTGTCTCCTCCTCTGTATTGCTGCTCTGCGGCGAGTGTCTTCTCCTCTGTTTTGCCGCTCTGCGGCGAGTGTCTCCTTCTCTGTATTGCCGCTCTGCGGCGAGTGTCTCCTCCTCTGTATTGACGCTCTATGGCGAGTGTCTCCTCCTCTGTATTGCCGCACTGCAGTGAGTGTCTCCTCCTCTGTATTGCCGCACTGCAGTGAGTGTCTCCTCCTCTGTATTGCCGCTCTGCGGTGAGTGTCTGCTCCTCTGTATTGCTGGCTGTGGTGAGTGTCTCCTCCTCCTTAGTGCAGCTCCTGAGGCAAGTGTCTCCTCCTCTGTATTGCCATCCTCTGTATTGCCGCTCTGTGGCGAGTGTCTCCTCCTCTGTATTGCCGTTCTGCGGCGAGTGTCTCCTGCTCTGTATTGCCGTTCTGCGGCGAGTGTCTCCTCCTCTGTATTGCCATTCTGTGGCGAGTGTCTCCTCCTCTGTATTGCCGCTCTGCAGCGAGTGTCTCCTCCTCTGTATTGCCGCTCTGTGGCGAGTGTCTCTTTCTCTGTATTGTCGCTCTGTGGGGAATGTCTTTTTTCCTCTGTATTGCTAGCTGCGGTCAGTTTCTCCTCCTCTGTATTGCCGCTCTGCAGCAAGTGTCTCCTCCTCTGTATTGACGCTCTGCAGCGAGTGTCTCCTCCTCTGTATTGACGCTCTATGGTGAGTGTCTCCTCCTCTGTATTGACGCTCTGCAGTAAGTGTCTCCTCCTCTGTATTGCCTCTTTGCGACGAGTGTCTGCTCGTTTTTATTGCCGCTCTGCGGTGAGTGTCTCCTCCTCTGTATTGCTGGCTGCGGTGAGTGTCTCCTCCTCCTTACTGTAGCTCCTGTGGTGAGTGTCTCCTCCTCTGTATTGCCGTTCTTCAGTGAGTGTCTCCTCCTCTGTATGCCGTTCTGCAGCGAGTGTCTCCTCCTCTGTATTGCTGCTCTGCGGTGAGTGTCTCCTCCTCTGTATTGCTGGCTGCGGTGAGTGTCTCCTCCTCCTTACTGTAGCTCCTGTGGTGAGTGTCTCCTCCTCTGTATTGCCGTTCTGCGGTGAGTGTCTCCTCCTCTGTATGCCGTTCTGCAGCGAGTGTCTCCTGCTCTGTATTGCTGCTCTGCGGTGAGTGTCTCTTCCTCTGTATTGCCGCTCTGTGGGGAGTGTCTCCTCCTCTGTATTGCCTCTTTGCGACGAGTGTCTGCTCGTTTTTATTGCCGCTCTGCAGTGAGTGTCTCCTCCTCTGTATTGACGTTCTGCGGTGAGTGTCTCCTCCTCTGTATTGCTGCTCTCCGGTGAGTGTCTTCTCCTCTGTGGTGCCGCTCTGCAGTGAGTGTCTCCTCCTCTGTATTGCCTTTCTGCGGTGAGTGTCTTCTCCTCTGTATTGCCGTTCTGCGGTGAGTGTCTTCTCCTCTGTGGTGCCGCTCTGTGGCGAATGTCTCCTCCTCTGTATTGCCGCTCTGTGGCGAGTGTCTCTTTCTCTGTATTGTCGCTCTGCGGGGAGTGTCTCCTCCTCTGTATTGCCTCTTTGCGACGAGTGTCTCCTCCTCTGTATTGCCATTCTGCGGTGAGTGTCTCCTCCTCTGTATTGCCGCTCTGCGGTGAGTGTCTCCTCCTCTGTATTGCCGTTCTGCAGTGAGTGTCTCCTCCTCTGTATTGCCATTCTGCGGTATGTCTCCTCCTCTGTATTGCCGCTCTGCGGTGAGTGTCTCCTCCTCTGTATTGCTGCTCTCCGGTGAGTGTCTCCTCCTCTGTATTGCCGTTCTGCAGCAAGTGTCTCCTCCTCTGTATTGCTGCTTTGCGGCGAGTGTCTCCTTCTCTGTATTGACACTCTGTGGCGAGTGTCTCCTCCTCTGTATTGCTGCTCTGTGGCGAGTGTCTCCTCCTCTGTATTGCCGCTCTGCGGTGTCTCCTCCTCTGTATTGCCGTTCTGCAGTGAGTGTCTCCTCCTCTGTATTGACGTTCTGCGGTGAGTGTCTTCTCCTCTGTGGTGCCGCTCTGTGGCGAGTGTCTCTTTCTCTGTATTGTCGCTCTGTGGGGAGTGTCTCCTCCTCTGTATTGCCTCTTTGCGACGAGTGTCTGCTCGTTTTTATTGCCGCTCTGCAGTGAGTGTCTCCTCCTCTGTATTGACGTTCTGCGGTGAGTGTCTCCTCCTCTGTATTGCTGCTCTCCGGTGAGTGTCTTCTCCTCTGTGGTGCCGCTCTGCAGTGAGTGTCTCCTCCTCTGTATTGCCTTTCTGCGGTGAGTGTCTTCTCCTCTGTATTGCCGTTCTGCGGTGAGTGTCTTCTCCTCTGTGGTGCCGCTCTGTGGCGAATGTCTCCTCCTCTGTATTGCCGCTCTGTGGCGAGTGTCTCTTTCTCTGTATTGTCGCTCTGCGGGGAGTGTCTCCTCCTCTGTATTGCCTCTTTGCGACGAGTGTCTCCTCCTCTGTATTGCCGTTCTGCAGTGAGTGTCTCCTCCTCTGTATTGCCGTTCTGCGGTGAGTGTCTCCTCCTCTGTATTGCCGCTCTGCGGTGAGTGTCTCCTCCTCTGTATTGCCGCTCTGCGGTGAGTGTCTCCTCCTCTGTATTGCTGCTCTCCGGTGAGTGTCTCCTCCTCTGTATTAGGTGTGGTAGTGTCCCTTGCGCTGGTCGGATGTGGGAATGAATAAAATAAGTGCCAAGGTGTCACAAATAAACGCATAAAGTGACCAATAAAATTGCAGCAAAATTAAGGTGTTATCACACAACACTTAATGGAGATGTCAGAAGAAAAGATTTCGCGCAATATTGAAAGTAATAAAATTAATAAAGGTAAATGGGCAAATTTATATATTGGATGTGTATCATAAATGTGCGAATCGCATAATACAATGTATAGTGACAAATAGTAATGTTGACAATAAGCTAGTAATTGCTAGGGATCCAAATCACAATAGCATGGCGTCTAGCTGAGAATAATATCCATAGGTATTAGGTGTGTCATAAATGTGCAAAATCACATATAAAGTGTACAGTGACCATGTGCAAAATCGCATAAAAAGGTGTGCAGTGACAATGTGTAAAATCGCATAAAAATAAAATAACAATGAATAATGACAGTAGTGCTACTAATAATGAGCTAATTAATGTCAAGGGTAATGCTCTCAATATATACCATTTGACTGGGTGTGTTAACCAATCAAGTGGAGGAGAGAAAATAATCACATAAGGTCATAAATGGAGATAGACATTGAATTAAATGAGATAAACGCATGTGCAATTCTAAATGGTGGTGCAAGTGTGTTTAAAAAGGCACACTTAGGACATCACTCAGTGTTCATAAAACATAGCAAGTAGATAGATAGGTAATTTTGCTGGGAGATGATGGGTTAATTCAGAAGGTCTATGAATGGATGCCGTTTTCCTATTCAATTCAAGGTGTATATCATGGATGGAGTATAAAATCCTATTAATGTTCAATCCTCTAATGGTCTGTTAGGACCCTCACCTCCAAAATGTAGTAAAACGGCATTCAGCAGTGCTGTGTGGGTGGTTCTGGCAGCTGTCACCGAAGTCTCTGCTTTCTCTAAGTTGGATCTTTAATACATCTCTCCCTTGTATCTCCAGGATGGTTCACTCAGAAATAGAACAGAGATAAGGGGAGGGGGAGAGAGAATGGAGGCTCCACTAGTGTATTAAAGTTTTTATAAGCAGGGGTAATTTATTAAAAGGTAATGCTCTTACATTTAAAAAACGTTTAACAGGCAGAGTAATTGTAAAAAAGGTTGTGGCGTCCTGAGCGCCCTCTCACTTGTGCTTCAAACTGTGTTGTACCGCTCAGCCAATCCCTACGCGTTACGACACCGTCACGTGTCTTCATCTGGGAAGACACGTGACGGTGTCGTAACGCGTAGGGATTGGCTGAGCGGTACAACACAGTTTGAAGCACAAGTGAGAGGGCGCTCAGGACGCCACAACCTTTTTTACAATTACTCTGCCTGTTAAACGTTTTTTAAATGTAAGAGCATTACCTTTTAATAAATTACCCCTGCTTATAAAAACTTTAATACACTAGTGGAGCCTCCATTCTCTCTCCCCCTCCCCTTATCTCTGTTCTATTTCTGAGTGAACCATCCTGGAGATACAAGGGAGAGATGTATTAAAGATCCAACTTAGAGAAAGCAGAGACTTCGGTGACAGCTGCCAGAACCACCCACACAGCACTGCTGAATGCCGTTTTACTACATTTTGGAGGTGAGGGTCCTAAGAGACCATTAGAGGATTGAACATTAATAGGATTTTATACTCCATCCATGATATACACCTTGAATTGAATAGGAAAACGGCATCCATTCATAGACCTTCTGAATTAACCCATCATCTCCCAGCAAAATTACCTATCTATCTACTTGCTATGTTTTATGAACACTGAGTGATGTCCTAAGTGTGCCTTTTTAAACACACTTGCACCACCATTTAGAATTGCACATGCGTTTATCTCATTTAATTCAATGTCTATCTCCATTTATGACCTTATGTGATTATTTTCTCTCCTCCACTTGATTGGTTAACACACCCAGTCAAATGGTATATATTGAGAGCATTACCCTTGACATTAATTAGCTCATTATTAGTAGCACTACTGTCATTATTCATTGTTATTTTATTTTTATGCGATTTTACACATTGTCACTGCACACCTTTTTATGCGATTTTGCACATGGTCACTGTACACTTTATATGTGATTTTGCACATTTATGACACACCTAATACCTATGGATATTATTCTCAGCTAGACGCCATGCTATTGTGATTTGGATCCCTAGCAATTACTAGCTTATTGTCAACATTACTATTTGTCACTATACATTGTATTATGCGATTCGCACATTTATGATACACATCCAATATATAAATTTGCCCATTTACCTTTATTAATTTTATTACTTTCAATATTGCGCGAAATCTTTTCTTCTGACTGACTCCTCCTCTGTATTGCCGTTCTGCAGCAAGTGTCTCCTCCTCTGTATTGCTGCTCTGTGGCGAGTGTGTCCTCCTCTGTATTGACGCTCTGTGGCGAGTGTCTCCTCCTCTGTGGTGCCGCTCTGTGGCGAGTGTCTCCTCCTCTGTATTGCTGCTCTGTGGCAAGTGTCTCCTCCTCTGTATTGCCGCTCTGCGGTGAGTGTCTCCTCCTCTGTATTGCCGTTCTGCAGTGAGTGTCTCCTCCTCTGTGTTGACGTTCTGCGGTGTCTCCTCCTCTGTGGTGCCGCTCTGCAGTGAGTGTCTCCTCCTCTGTATTGCTGCTCTCCGGTGAGTGTCTCCTCCTCTGTGGTGCCGCACTGCAGTGAGTGTCTCCTCCTCTGTATTGCTGCTCTCCGGTGAGTGTCTCCTCCTCTGTATTGCTGCTCTCCGGTGAGTGTCTCCTCCTCTGTGGTGCTGCTCTGCAGTGAGTGTCTCCTCCTCTGTGGTGCCGCTCTGTGGCGAGTGTTTCTTTCTCTGTATTGTCGCTCTGTGGCGAGTGTCTCCTCCTCTGTATTGCCGCTCAGTGGTGAGTGTCTCCTCCTCTGTGGTGCCGCTCAGTGGTGAGTGTCTCCTCCTCTGTATTGCCGCTCAGTGGTGAGTGTCTCCTCCTCTGTGGTGCCGCTCTGCAGTGAGTGTCTCTTTCTCTGTATTGTCGCTCTTTGGTGAGTGTCTCCTCCTCTGTGGTGCCGCTCTGTGGCGAGTGTCTCCTCCTCTGTGGTGCCGCTCAGTGGTGAGTGTCTCCTCCTCTGTGGTGCCGCTCTGCAGTGAGTGTCTCTTTCTCTGTATTGTCGCTCAGTGGTGAGTGTCTCCTCCTCTGTGGTGCCGCTCTGTGGTGAGTGTCTCCTCCTCTGTGGTGCCGCTCTGTGGTGAGTGTCTCCTCCTCTGTATTGCCGCTCAGTGGTGAGTGTCTCCTCCTCTGTGGTGCCGCTCTGCAGTGAGTGTCTCCTCCTCTGTATTGTCGCTCTGTGGTGAGTGTCTCCTCCTCTGTGGTGCCACTCTGTGGTGAGTGTCTCTTTCTCTGTATTGTCGCTCTTTGGCGAGTGTCTCCTCCTCTGTGGTGCCGCTCTGTGGTAAGTGTCTCCTCCTCTGTGGTGCCGCTCTGTGGTGAGTGTCTCCTCCTCTGTGGTGCCGCTCTGTGGCGAGTGTCTCCTCCTCTGTGGTGCCGCTCAGTGGTGAGTGTCTCCTCCTCTGTATTGCCGCTCAGTGGTAAGTGTCTCCTCCTCTGTGGTGCCGCTCTGCAGTGAGTGTCTCCTCCTCTGTATTGTCGCTCTGTGGTGAGTGTCTCCTCCTCTGTGGTGCCGCTCTGTGGCGAGTGTCTCTTTCTCTGTATTGTCGCTCTGTGGCGAGTGTCTCCTCCTCTGTATTGCGGCTCAGTGGTGAGTGTCTCCTCCTCTGTATTGCCGCTCAGTGGTGAGTGTCTCCTCCTCTGTGGTGCCGCTCTGTGGTGAGTGTCTCCTCCTCTGTGGTGCCGCTCTGTGGCGAGTGTCTCCTCCTCTGTGGTGCCGCTCTGCAGTGAGTGTCTCTTTCTCTGTGGTGCCGCTCTGTGGTGAGTGTCTTCTCCTCTGTGGTGTCGCTCAGTGGTGAGTGTCTCCTCCTCTGTGATGCCGCTCTGTGGCGAATGTCTCCTCCTCTGTGGTGCCGCTCTGTGGTGAGTGTCTCCTCCTCTGTGGTGCCGCTCTGTGGCGAGTGTCTCCTCCTCTGTGGTGCCGCTCTGCAGTGAGTGTCTCTTTCTCTGTATTGTCGCTCAGTGGTGAGTGTCTCCTCCTCTGTGGTGCCGCTCTGTGGTGAGTGTCTCCTCCTCTGTGGTGCCGCTCTGTGGTGAGTGTCTCCTCCTCTGTGGTGCCGCTCTGTGGTGAGTGTCTCCTCCTCTGTGGTGCCGCTCTGTGGTGAGTGTCTCCTCCTCTGTGGTGAGTGTCTCCTCCTCTGTGGTGCCGCTCTGTGGCAAGTGTCTCCTCCTCTGTGGTGCCGCTCTGCAGTGAGTGTCTCTTTCTCTGTATTGTCGCTCAGTGGTGAGTGTCTCCTCCTCTGTGGTGCCGCTCTGTGGTGAGTGTCTCCTCCTCTGTGGTGCCGCTCTGTGGTGAGTGTCTTCTCCTCTGTATTGCCGCTCTGTGGTGAGTGTCTCCTCCTCTGTGGTGCCGCTCTGTGGCGAATGTCTTCTCCTCTGTATTGATGCTCAGTGGTGAGTGTCTCCTCCTCTGTGGTGCTGCTCTATGGTGAGTGTCTCCTCCTCTGTGGTGCCGCTCTGTGGTGAGTGTCTTCTCCTCTGTGGTGTCGCTCAGTGGTGAGTGTCTCCTCCTCTGTGGTGCCGCTCTGTGGCGAATGTCTCCTCCTCTGTGGTGCCGCTCTGTGGTGAGTGTCTCCTCCTCTGTGGTGCCGCTCTGTGGTGAGTGTCTCCTCCTCTGTGGTGCCGCTCTGTGGTGAGTGTCTCCTCCTCTGTGGTGCCGCTCTGTGGTGAGTGTCTCCTCCTCTGTGGTGAGTGTCTCTTTCTCTGTGGTGTCGCTCAGTGGTGAGTGTCTCCTCCTCTGTGGTGCCGCTCTGTGGTGAGTGTCTCCTCCTCTGTGGTGCCGCTCTGTGGTGAGTGTCTCCTCCTCTGTGGTGAGTGTCTCCTCCTCTGTGGTGCCGCTCTGTGGCGAATGTCTTCTCCTCTGTATTGCCGCTCTGTGGTGAGTGTCTCCTCCTCTGTGGTGCCGCTCTGTGGCGAATGTCTTCTCCTCTGTATTGATGCTCAGTGGTGAGTGTCTCCTCCTCTGTGGTGCTGCTCTATGGTGAGTGTCTCCTCCTCTGTGGTGCCGCTCTGTGGTGAGTGTCTCCTCCTCTGTGGTGCCGCTCTGTGGTGAGTGTCTCCTCCTCTGTGGTGCCGCTCTGTGGTGAGTGTCTCCTCCTCTGTGGTGCTGCTCTGTGGTGAGTGTCTCCTCTTGCTCTGCGGCAATACAGAAGACCTTGTCCAGGGATTGGACTCAGTGGTCTTATAATGTGGCCACACACAAGAGCAAATATTTACAGACAAGAGGACACCATGGGATCCTTGTAGCCGGTGCTGACGTCTGAACGCCGACTTCTCCTGACAGAAAGTCCCTGCGCAAAAAACACGTATGTGTGCAAAAATTCATCCAGCTGTAAAAAAATCTCTGTGATTTCTGCGTATTTGTGCGTCTGTGTGTAAAGTGTGACCAATAACGCCAATCGGTATATTTTCTCATGATGTAAATATGGCGTTACTTTACCGATATTTACCCTACACTACAAAAACATGAGAATGCCTAAAAATGTGGCGGTTTTGGTGCCTGTGTGGGGGAGACGGAGGTCCCATTCACACCGACGCGTTTTGGGAAACGTGTCAGAAATCAGAAATGTGCGCTGTGCTTGTGACACTCATTGTTAAACGCGCCCCCATGTATGAAGGCGTGTTCCCGCTGCGCCCGGCGTGAATGGAGTTCTGCGACAGAGAAGAAATCTTCCTCACTCAGCAATCTCTTATCATTCCTCCACATATCACACTGTATAGAGATAAAGGATATATAATGCAGTACAGCGGAGCGGACACCAGGGGGCGCTGCGGGAGAGGCTATCAGCCACATCACACTGTATAGAGATAGGTAGAGGAGACGTCATGCAGTACAGCGGAGCGGACACCAGGGGGCGCTGCGGGAGAGTCTATCAGCCACATCACACTGTATAGAGATAGGTAGAGGAGACGTCATGCAGTACAGCGGAGCGGACACCAGGGGGCGCTGCGGGAGAGTCTATCAGCCACATCACACTGTATAGAGATAGGTAGAGGAGACGTCATGCAGTACAGCGGAGCGGACACCAGGGGGCGCTGCAGGCGGTATCGGAGTTGTTCGGCTTGTTGAGTAAACTCGGAAAAAGAGCGAAATAGAAAAAAACAAACTGCTCTGTGGCAAGTGTCTCCTCCTCTGTATTGCCGCTCTGCGGTGAGTGTCTCCTCCTCTGTATTGCCGTTCTGCAGTGAGTGTCTCCTCCTCTGTGTTGACGTTCTGCGGTGTCTCCTCCTCTGTGGTGCCGCTCTGCAGTGAGTGTCTCCTCCTCTGTATTGCTGCTCTCCGGTGAGTGTCTCCTCCTCTGTGGTGCCGCACTGCAGTGAGTGTCTCCTCCTCTGTATTGCTGCTCTCCGGTGAGTGTCTCCTCCTCTGTATTGCTGCTCTCCGGTGAGTGTCTCCTCCTCTGTGGTGCTGCTCTGCAGTGAGTGTCTCCTCCTCTGTGGTGCCGCTCTGTGGCGAGTGTTTCTTTCTCTGTATTGTCGCTCTGTGGCGAGTGTCTCCTCCTCTGTATTGCCGCTCAGTGGTGAGTGTCTCCTCCTCTGTGGTGCCGCTCAGTGGTGAGTGTCTCCTCCTCTGTATTGCCGCTCAGTGGTGAGTGTCTCCTCCTCTGTGGTGCCGCTCTGCAGTGAGTGTCTCTTTCTCTGTATTGTCGCTCTTTGGTGAGTGTCTCCTCCTCTGTGGTGCCGCTCTGTGGCGAGTGTCTCCTCCTCTGTGGTGCCGCTCAGTGGTGAGTGTCTCCTCCTCTGTGGTGCCGCTCTGCAGTGAGTGTCTCTTTCTCTGTATTGTCGCTCAGTGGTGAGTGTCTCCTCCTCTGTGGTGCCGCTCTGTGGTGAGTGTCTCCTCCTCTGTGGTGCCGCTCTGTGGTGAGTGTCTCCTCCTCTGTATTGCCGCTCAGTGGTGAGTGTCTCCTCCTCTGTGGTGCCGCTCTGCAGTGAGTGTCTCCTCCTCTGTATTGTCGCTCTGTGGTGAGTGTCTCCTCCTCTGTGGTGCCACTCTGTGGTGAGTGTCTCTTTCTCTGTATTGTCGCTCTTTGGCGAGTGTCTCCTCCTCTGTGGTGCCGCTCTGTGGTAAGTGTCTCCTCCTCTGTGGTGCCGCTCTGTGGTGAGTGTCTCCTCCTCTGTGGTGCCGCTCTGTGGCGAGTGTCTCCTCCTCTGTGGTGCCGCTCAGTGGTGAGTGTCTCCTCCTCTGTATTGCCGCTCAGTGGTAAGTGTCTCCTCCTCTGTGGTGCCGCTCTGCAGTGAGTGTCTCCTCCTCTGTATTGTCGCTCTGTGGTGAGTGTCTCCTCCTCTGTGGTGCCGCTCTGTGGCGAGTGTCTCTTTCTCTGTATTGTCGCTCTGTGGCGAGTGTCTCCTCCTCTGTATTGCGGCTCAGTGGTGAGTGTCTCCTCCTCTGTATTGCCGCTCAGTGGTGAGTGTCTCCTCCTCTGTGGTGCCGCTCTGTGGTGAGTGTCTCCTCCTCTGTGGTGCCGCTCTGTGGCGAGTGTCTCCTCCTCTGTGGTGCCGCTCTGCAGTGAGTGTCTCTTTCTCTGTGGTGCCGCTCTGTGGTGAGTGTCTTCTCCTCTGTGGTGTCGCTCAGTGGTGAGTGTCTCCTCCTCTGTGATGCCGCTCTGTGGCGAATGTCTCCTCCTCTGTGGTGCCGCTCTGTGGTGAGTGTCTCCTCCTCTGTGGTGCCGCTCTGTGGCGAGTGTCTCCTCCTCTGTGGTGCCGCTCTGCAGTGAGTGTCTCTTTCTCTGTATTGTCGCTCAGTGGTGAGTGTCTCCTCCTCTGTGGTGCCGCTCTGTGGTGAGTGTCTCCTCCTCTGTGGTGCCGCTCTGTGGTGAGTGTCTCCTCCTCTGTGGTGCCGCTCTGTGGTGAGTGTCTCCTCCTCTGTGGTGCCGCTCTGTGGTGAGTGTCTCCTCCTCTGTGGTGAGTGTCTCCTCCTCTGTGGTGCCGCTCTGTGGCAAGTGTCTCCTCCTCTGTGGTGCCGCTCTGCAGTGAGTGTCTCTTTCTCTGTATTGTCGCTCAGTGGTGAGTGTCTCCTCCTCTGTGGTGCCGCTCTGTGGTGAGTGTCTCCTCCTCTGTGGTGCCGCTCTGTGGTGAGTGTCTTCTCCTCTGTATTGCCGCTCTGTGGTGAGTGTCTCCTCCTCTGTGGTGCCGCTCTGTGGCGAATGTCTTCTCCTCTGTATTGATGCTCAGTGGTGAGTGTCTCCTCCTCTGTGGTGCTGCTCTATGGTGAGTGTCTCCTCCTCTGTGGTGCCGCTCTGTGGTGAGTGTCTTCTCCTCTGTGGTGTCGCTCAGTGGTGAGTGTCTCCTCCTCTGTGGTGCCGCTCTGTGGCGAATGTCTCCTCCTCTGTGGTGCCGCTCTGTGGTGAGTGTCTCCTCCTCTGTGGTGCCGCTCTGTGGTGAGTGTCTCCTCCTCTGTGGTGCCGCTCTGTGGTGAGTGTCTCCTCCTCTGTGGTGAGTGTCTCCTCCTCTGTGGTGCCGCTCTGTGGCGAATGTCTTCTCCTCTGTATTGCCGCTCTGTGGTGAGTGTCTCCTCCTCTGTGGTGCCGCTCTGTGGTGAGTGTCTCCTCCTCTGTGGTGCTGCTCTGTGGTGAGTGTCTCCTCTTGCTCTGCGGCAATACAGAAGACCTTGTCCAGGGATTGGACTCAGTGGTCTTATAATGTGGCCACACACAAGAGCAAATATTTACAGACAAGAGGACACCATGGGATCCTTGTAGCCGGTGCTGACGTCTGAACGCCGACTTCTCCTGACAGAAAGTCCCTGCGCAAAAAACACGTATGTGTGCAAAAATTCATCCAGCTGTAAAAAAATCTCTGTGATTTCTGCGTATTTGTGCGTCTGTGTGTAAAGTGTGACCAATAACGCCAATCGGTATATTTTCTCATGATGTAAATATGGCGTTACTTTACCGATATTTACCCTACACTACAAAAACATGAGAATGCCTAAAAATGTGGCGGTTTTGGTGCCTGTGTGGGGGAGACGGAGGTCCCATTCACACCGACGCGTTTTGGGAAACGTGTCAGAAATCAGAAATGTGCGCTGTGCTTGTGACACTCATTGTTAAACGCGCCCCCATGTATGAAGGCGTGTTCCCGCTGCGCCCGGCGTGAATGGAGTTCTGCGACAGAGAAGAAATCTTCCTCACTCAGCAATCTCTTATCATTCCTCCACATATCACACTGTATAGAGATAAAGGATATATAATGCAGTACAGCGGAGCGGACACCAGGGGGCGCTGCGGGAGAGGCTATCAGCCACATCACACTGTATAGAGATAGGTAGAGGAGACGTCATGCAGTACAGCGGAGCGGACACCAGGGGGCGCTGCAGGCGGTATCGGAGTTGTTCGGCTTGTTGAGTAAACTCGGAAAAAGAGCGAAATAGAAAAAAACAAACAGCGAGGCGGGAGGACCGGAGGGGGGAGGGGCGGAGCGGGAGGACCGGAGGGGGGAGGGGCGAGGCGGAGGATGAGGTGACACAAGGCTCGGGGGGTGAAGATTCCTGTATTGGTCCCTCTCCTCTAGGGGCAGATAGTGGGGTCCTCCTTTTTCTAGGGACAGATAGTGGGGTCCTCCTCTAGGGGCAGATAGTGGGGTCCCCCTCCTCTAGGGGCAGATAGTGGGGTCCCCCTCCTCTAGGGACAGATAGTGGGGTCCCCCTCCTCTAGGGGCAGATAGTGGGGTCCCCTCCTCTAGGGACAGATAGTGGGGTCCACCTTTTTCTAGGGGCAGATAGTGGGGTCCCCCTTTTTCTAGGGGCAGATAGTGGGGTCCTCCTCTAGGGACAGATAGTGGGGTACCCCTTCTCTAGGGGCAGATAGTGGGGTCCCCCTCCTCTAGGGACAGATAGTGGGGTCCCCCTCCTCTAGGGGCAGATAGTGGGGTCCCCCTCCTCTAGGGGCAGATAGTAGGGTCCCCCTTCTCTAGGGGCAGATAGTGGGGTCCCCCTTCTCTAGGGGCAGATAGTGGGGTCCCTCTCCTCTAGGGGCAGATAGTGGGGTCCCCCTTTCTCTAGGGGCAGATAGTGGGGTCCCCCTCCTCTAGGGGCAGATAGTGGGGTCCCCCTCCTCTAGTGGGGTCCCCCTTCTCTAGGGGCAGATAGTGGGGTCCCTCTCCTCTAGGGGCAGATAGTGGGGTCCCCCTTTCTCTAGGGGCAGATAGTAGGGTCCCCCTTCTCTAGGGGACAGATAGTAGGGTCCCCCTTCTCTAGGGGCAGATAGTGGGGTCCCCCTTCTCTAGGGGCAGATAGTGGGGTCCTCCTTCTCTAGGGGCAGATAGTGGGGTCCCCCTCCTCTAGGGGCAGATAGTGGGGTCCTCCTTCTCTAGGGGCAGATAGTAGGGTCCCTCTCCTCTAGGGGCAGATAGTGGGGTCCCCCTTTCTCTAGGGGCAGATAGTAGGGTCCCCCCTCCTCTAGGGGCAGATAGTGGGGTCCCCCTTTCTCTAGGGGCAGATAGTGGGGTCCCCCTTTCTCTAGGGGCAGATAGTAGGGTCCCCCTCCTCTAGGGGCAGATAGTGGGGTCCCCCTTTCTCTAGGGGCAGATAGTGGGGTCCCCCTTTCTCTAGGGGCAGATAGTGGGGTCCCCCTTTCTCTAGGGGCAGATAGTGGGGTCCCCCTTTTCTAGGGACAGATAGTAGGGTCCCCCTTCTCTAGGGACAGATAGTAGGGTCCCCCTCCTCTAGGGACAGATAGTAGGGTCCCCCTTTCTCTAGGGACAGATAGTGGGGTCCCCCTTTCTCTAGGGGCAGATAGTGGGGTCCCCCTTCTCTAGGGACAGATAGTGGGGTCCCCCTTTCTCTAGGGACAGATAGTGGGTCCCCCTTTCTCTAGGGACAGATAGTAGGGTCCCCCCTCCTCTAGGGACAGATAGTAGGGTCCCCCTTTCTCTAGGGACAGATAGTGGGGTCCCCCTTTCTCTAGGGGCAGATAGTGGGGTCCCCCTTCTCTAGGGACAGATAGTGGGGTCCCCCTTTCTCTAGGGGCAGATAGTGGGGTCCCTCTCCTCTAGGGGCAGATAGTGGGGTCCCCCTTTCTCTAGGGGCAGATAGTGGGGTCCCCCTCCTCTAGGGGCAGATAGTGGGGTCCCCCTCCTCTAGTGGGGTCCCCCTTCTCTAGGGGCAGATAGTAGGGTCCCCCTTCTCTAGGGGCAGATAGTGGGGTCCCTCTCCTCTAGGGGCAGATAGTGGGGTCCCCCTTTCTCTAGGGGCAGATAGTAGGGTCCCCCTTCTCTAGGGACAGATAGTAGGGTCCCCCTTCTCTAGGGGCAGATAGTGGGGTCCCCCTTCTCTAGGGGCAGATAGTGGGGTCCTCCTTCTCTAGGGGCAGATAGTGGGGTCCCCCTCCTCTAGGGGCAGATAGTGGGGTCCTCCTTCTCTAGGGGCAGATAGTAGGGTCCCTCTCCTCTAGGGGCAGATAGTGGGGTCCCCCTTTCTCTAGGGGCAGATAGTAGGGTCCCCCTCCTCTAGGGGCAGATAGTGGGGTCCCCCTTTCTCTAGGGGCAGATAGTGGGGTCCCCCTTTCTCTAGGGGCAGATAGTAGGGTCCCCCTCCTCTAGGGGCAGATAGTGGGGTCCCCCTTTCTCTAGGGGCAGATAGTGGGGTCCCCCTTTCTCTAGGGGCAGATAGTGGGGTCCCCCTTTCTCTAGGGGCAGATAGTGGGGTCCCCCTTTTCTAGGGACAGATAGTAGGGTCCCCCTTCTCTAGGGACAGATAGTAGGGTCCCCCTCCTCTAGGGACAGATAGTAGGGTCCCCCTTTCTCTAGGGACAGATAGTGGGGTCCCCCTTTCTCTAGGGGCAGATAGTGGGGTCCCCCTTCTCTAGGGACAGATAGTGGGGTCCCCCTTTCTCTAGGGACAGATAGTGGGGTCCCCCTTTCTCTAGGGACAGATAGTGGGGTCCCCCTTCTCTAGGGACAGATAGTGGGGTCCCCCTTTCTCTAGGGACAGATAGTGGGGTCCCCCTCTAGGGGCAGATAGTGGGGTCCCCCTCTAGGGGCAGATAGTGGGGTTCCCCTTCTCTAGGGACAGATAGTAGGGTCCCCCTCTAGGGGCAGATAGTGGGGTCCCCCTCCTCTAGGGGCAGATAGTGGGGTCCCCCTTTCTCTAGGGGCAGATAGTGGGGTTCCCCTCCTCTAGGGGCAGATAGTGGGGTCCCCCTTCTCTAGGGACAGATAGTGGGGTCCCCCTCTAGGGACAGATAGTGGGGTCCCCCTTCTCTAGGGGCAGATAGTGGGGTTCCCCTCCTCTAGGGGCAGATAGTGGGGTCCCCCTTCTCTAGGGGCAGATAGTGGGGTCCCCCTTTTCTAGGGACAGATAGTAGGGTCCCCCTTCTCTAGGGACAGATAGTGGGGTCCCCCTTTCTCTAGGGACAGATAGTGGGGTCCCCCTCTAGGGACAGATAGTGGGGCCCCCCTTCTCTAGGGGCAGATAGTGGGGTCCCCCTTTCTCTAGGGGCAGATAGTGGGGTCCCCCTCTAGGGGCAGATAGTGGGGTCCCCCTTCTCTAGGGGCAGATAGTGGGTTCCCCCTTCTCTAGGGGCAGATAGTGGGGTCCCCCTCTAGGGGCAGATAGTGGGGCCCCCCTTCTCTAGGGACAGATAGTGGGGTCCCCCTCCTCTAGGGGCAGATAGTGGGGTCCCCCTCCTCTAGGGACAGATAGTAGGGTCCCCCTCTGCAGAGGGGATCAGAGTTTGGGGTCTCCCTTCCCCCCCCGGGGCAGATTTTTGGGTGGGGGAGGAGGCGGGTGGTGAGAAGTTGGAGGGAGTTTCTGGAGGGGGAGGGGCGGGTCCAATTCAAGGATCGGATCAGTAAAAACTTTTACCGGAGGAGGGGGAGGGGCTGGTGTGGAGGTGCCCCCCCCTCCCCCGCTGTCATTCAATGGGATCTCCTCTCACAGACACTTCTCTACACATCGGGGAAAGGAATGGAGGGATTCGGAGGGATCTGATCCCATCCCCCACCTGAGAACGATCTTCCACCCTCTGATGGACCTCCATGTCCTGTGTGGGGCGCTCTTCTGGCTGCTGCTCCCCCTCTCCCTCCTCGCAGGTAAGTCCCTCAATCACCTTCCAGGGCCGGGGTGAGAAGCTGCTGATTGAAGCTGACATGTCTGACTTGTTATTCCAGGTGGGAGATCCTCGGTGAGACGCTGTGCTCAGGACCCCTGGGGGGAGGGGAAAGGGGGCTCAGGACCCCTGGGGGGAGGGGAAAGGGGGCTCAGGACCCCTGGGGGGAGGGGAAAGGGGGGTTCAGGACCCCTGGGGGGAGGGGAATGGGGGGCTCAGGACCTCTGGAGGGGAATGGGGGGCTCAGGACCCCTGGGGGGAGGGGAATGGGGGGCTCAGGACCCCTGGGGGGAGGGGAATGGGGGCTCAGGACCCCTGGGGGGAGGGGAAAGGGGGCTCAGGACCCCTGGGGGGAGGGGAAAGGGGGGTTCAGGACCCCTGGGGGGAGGGGAATGGGGGGCTCAGGACCTCTGGAGGGGAATGGGGGGCTCAGGACCCCTGGGGGGAGGGGAATGGGGGGCTCAGGACCCCTGGGGGGAGGGGAATGGGGGGCTCAGGACCCCTGGGGGAAGGGGAATGGGGGAGTCAGGACCTCTGGAGGGAAATGGGGGGCTCAGGACCCCTGGGGGGAGGGGAATGGGGGGGCTCAGGACCTCTGCAGGGGAATGGGGGGGGGTCAGGACCCCTGGGGGGAGGGAAATGGGGGGGTCAGGACCTCTGTTGAGATATGGGGGGGGGGTCAGGCAGGTCCCCGATGGGGGGGGGCAATGGGGGGGTCAGGACCCCTGGGGAGACTGGGGGGGGATGGGAAGGTCGCAGCTCGTAGAGATGAATGAGATAACAGAACGAGACAAGTCAGCGATCGATCGCAGCTTCTCCTTCCTATCCTGACACTTTCCCTTTAAGACACCACATGGGGGGGGGGAGGGGGACACGTTCCGTACAACATTCACCTATTTATCTGAATGGATTGCAATGATTATATTCACAGACGATCGATTATTCTCTGCACTGAAGGCCGTTATCTCTGCGAGCGTTCACATGTTAGACCTTGTCGGATACGATCGATTCCGGACGCAGCACATGTTTATATTTGTAGACGCAGCTGTGTGTCCGGCCCCATCGATCGATCGATGTGTTTATATTTGTAGAGAACTCGCACTGTCTGCGTTTGTTTTATTCACTCGTGTAAAGATCAGCCAAACGAAGGACTCGAGTCTTCGGAGACAATCGATGAGCAGTGCGATCGATACGCTGTCTGCAGATACTGGTCAGTTATGGGTGGAGATCTGGCAGCCGGGGGGGGGGTTGCCTGGGGCAACAGGCGGCGGGATTTCTGTTGAATTCACTTGAAATATCACTTGCGTGAATGTACATCGATCGTCCTCATCACTCCTCCTAGTCATTTCACACCCATTGACTGCAGGACTACAAGACTCAGCATGGCCTCCTCTCCACCAGGACTACAAGACTCAGCATGGCCTCCTCTCCACCAGGACTACAAGACTCAGCATGGCCTCCTCTCCACCGGGACTACAAGACTCAGCATGGCCTCCTCTCCACCGGGACTACAAGACTCAGCATGGCCTCCTCTCCACCAGGACTACAAGACTCAGCATGACCTCCTCTCCACCGGAACTACAAGACTCAGCATGGCCTCCTCTCCACCAGGACTACAAGGCTCAGCATGGCCTCCTCTCCACCGGAACTACAAGACTCAGCATGACCTCCTCTCCACCGGAACTACAAGACTCAGCATGTCCTCCTCTCCACCGGGACTACAAGACTCAGCATGTCCTCCTCTCCACCGGGACTACAAGGCTCAGCATGACCTCCTCTCCACCGGAACTACAAGACTCAGCATGACCTCCTCTCCACCGGAACTACAAGACTCAGCATGGCCTCCTCTCCACCGGGACTACAAGACTCAGCATGACCTCCTCTCCACCGGAACTACAAGACTCAGCATGACCTCCTCTCCACCGGAACTACAAGACTCAGCATGGCCTCCTCTCCACCGGAACTACAAGACTCAGCATGGCCTCCTCTCCACCGGAACTACAAGACTCAGCATGGCCTCCTCTCCACCGGAACTACAAGACTCAGCATGGCCTCCTCTCCACCGGAACTACAAGACTCAGCATGGCCTCCTCTCCACCGGGACTACAAGACTCAGCATGGCCTCCTCTCCACCGGGACTACAAGACTCAGCATGGCCTCCTCCACCGGAACTACAAGGCTCAGCATGGCCTCCTCTCCACCGGGACTACAAGACTCAGCATGGCCTCCTCTCCACCGGAACTACAAGACTCAGCATGTCCTCCTCTCCACCGGAACTACAAGACTCAGCATGGCCTCCTCTCCACCGGGACTACAAGACTCAGCATGGCCTCCTCTCCACCGGAACTACAAGACTCAGCATGGCCTCCTCTCCACCGTGACTACAAGGCTCAGCATGGCCTCCTCTCCACCGGAACTACAAGACTCAGCATGGCCTCCTCTCCACCGGAACTACAAGACTCAGCATGTCCTCCTCTCCACCGGAACTACAAGACTCAGCATGGCCTCCTCTCCACCGGGACTACAAGACTCAGCATGGCCTCCTCTCCACCGGAACTACAAGACTCAGCATGGCCTCCTCTCCACCGGAACTACAAGACTCAGCATGGTCTCCTCTCCACCGGGACTACAAGACTCAGCATGTCCTCCTCTCCACCAGACTACAAGACTCAGCATGGCCTCCTCTCCACCGGAACTACAAGACTCAGCATGGCCTCCTCTCCACCGGGACTACAAGACTCAGCATGGCCTCCTCTCCACCGGGACTACAAGACTCAGCATGTCCTCCTCTCCACCGGGACTACAAGACTCAGCATGGCCTCCTCTCCACCGGGACTACAAGACTCAGCATGGCCTCCTCTCCACCGGAACTACAAGACTCAGCATGGCCTCCTCTCCACCGGAACTACAAGACTCAGCATGGCCTCCTCTCCACCGTGACTACAAGGCTCAGCATGGCCTCCTCTCCACCGGGACTACAAGACTCAGCATGGCCTCCTCTCCACCAGGACTACAAGACTCAGCATGGCCTCCTCTCCACCGGAACTACAAGACTCAGCATGGCCTCCTCTCCACCGTGACTACAAGGCTCAGCATGGCCTCCTCTCCACCGGAACTACAAGACTCAGCATGGCCTCCTCTCCACCGGAACTACAAGACTCAGCATGGCCTCCTCTCCACCGGAACTACAAGACTCAGCATGGCCTCCTCTCCACCGTGACTACAAGGCTCAGCATGGCCTCCTCTCCACCGGAACTACAAGACTCAGCATGGCCTCCTCTCCACCGGAACTACAAGACTCAGCATGTCCTCCTCTCCACCGGAACTACAAGACTCAGCATGGCCTCCTCTCCACCGGGACTACAAGACTCAGCATGGCCTCCTCTCCACCGTGACTACAAGGCTCAGCATGGCCTCCTCTCCACCGTGACTACAAGGCTCAGCATGGCCTCCTCTCCACCGGAACTACAAGACTCAGCATGGCCTCCTCTCCACCGGAACTACAAGACTCAGCATGGCCTCCTCTCCACCGGAACTACAAGACTCAGCATGGCCTCCTCTCCACCGGGACTACAAGACTCAGCATGGCCTCCTCTCCACCGGAACTACAAGACTCAGCATGGCCTCCTCTCCACCGGAACTACAAGACTCAGCATGGCCTCCTCTCCACCAGAACTACAAGGCTCAGCATGGCCTCCTCTCCACCAGACTACAAGACTCAGCATGGCCTCCTCTCCACCGGAACTACAAGACTCAGCATGTCCTCCTCTCCACCGGGACTACAAGACTCAGCATGGCCTCCTCGCCACCGGGACTACAAGACTCAGCATGGCCTCCTCGCCACCAGACTACAAGACTCAGCATGGCCTCCTCTCCACCGGAACTACAAGACTCAGCATGTCCTCCTCTCCACCGGGACTACAAGACTCAGCATGGCCTCCTCTCCACCGGGACTACAAGACTCAGCATGGCCTCCTCTCCACCGGGACTACAAGACTCAGCATGTCCTCCTCTCCACCGGGACTACAAGACTCAGCATGGCCTCCTCTCCACCGGGACTACAAGACTCCGCATGGCCTCCTCTCCACCGGGACTACAAGACTCAGCATGGCCTCCTCTCCACCGGAACTACAAGACTCAGCATGGCCTCCTCTCCACCGGAACTACAAGATTTAGCATGGCCTCCTCTCCACCGGGACTACAAGACTCAGCATGGCCTCCTCTCCACCGGAACTACAAGACTCAGCATGGCCTCCTCTCCACCGGGACTACAAGACTCAGCATGGCCTCCTCTCCACCGGAACTACAAGACTCAGCATGGCCTTCTCTCCACCGGGACTACAAGACTCAGCATGGCCTTCTCTCCACCGGAACTACAAGGCTCAGCATGGCCTCCTCTCCACCGGAACTACAAGACTCAGCATGGCCTCCTCTCCACCGGAACTACAAGACTCAGCATGGCCTCCTCTCCACCGGAACTACAAGACTCAGCATGGCCTCCTCTCCACCAGACTACAAGACTCAGCATGTCCTCCTCTCCACCGGAACTACAAGACTCAGCATGTCCTCCTCTCCACCGGAACTACAAGACTCAGCATGTCCTCCTCTCCACCGGGACTACAAGACTCAGCATGGCCTCCTCTCTAGGGAGTTCTGGGACTTGTAGTGAGGTGAGGATGTTTTACCCCTAGAGAACCCGCCACCACCTTGCTGCACCTTCACACATGTGGTGCGGTCCCCTTCAGGTGATCACAGGTGGTACTGCCCTCCAACTGCGACGTCTACAATCCTGCCTCCTCCCCATGCATGTGAACATAAATACCTTCATCTACCCCCGTATACACCTGTATACCCGCCATCTATGTCCGTATACACCTGTATACCCGCCATCTACGTCCGTATACACCTGTATACCCGCCATCTACGTCCGTATACACCTGTATACCCGCCATCTACCCCCCGTATACACCTGTATACCTGCCATCTACGTCCGTATACACCTGTATACCCGCCATCTACGTCCGTATACACCTGTATACCCGCCATCTACCCCCCGTATACACCTGTATACCTGCCATCTACGTCCGTATACACCTGTATACCCGCCATCTACGTCCGTATACACCTGTATACCCGCCATCTACCCCCCGTATACACCTGTATACCCGCCATCTACCCCCCGTATACACCCGTATACCCGCCATCTACGTCCGTATACACCTGTATACCTGCCATCTACGTCCGTATACACCTGTATACCCGCCATCTACGTCCGTATACACCTGTATACCCGCCATCTACCCCCCGTATACACCTGTATACCCGCCATCTACCCCCCGTATACACCCGTATACCCGCCATCTACGTCCGTATACACCTGTATACCCGCCATCTACCCCCCGTATACACCTGTATACCCGCCATCTACCCCCCGTATACACCAACTATTTACACCACTCCCTTATATAACCCCCCCCATATACACCTGTATATACCCCCCCCATGTACACCTGTGTATATACTCCTCCCATATACACCTGTATATACTCCCCCCCCCATGTACATCTGTATATACTCCCCCCCCACCCATGTACATCTGTATATACTCCCCCCCCATGTACATCTGTATATATTCCCCTCCCCCCCCATGTACATCTGTATATATTCCCCCCCCCCCATGTACATCTGTATATACTCCCCCCCCCCCCATGTACATCTGTATATACTCCCCCCCCCCCATGTACATCTGTATATACTCCCCCCCCCCCCCATGTACATCTGTATATACTCCCCCCCCCCCATGTACATCTGTATATACTCCCCCCCCCCCCATGTACATCTGTATATACTCCCCCCCCCCCCATGTACATCTGTATATACTCCCCCCCCCCATATACATCTGTATATACTCCCCCCCCCCCCATATACACCTGTATATACTCCCCCCCCCCCCATATACACCTGTGTATATACTCCCCCCCCCCCCATGTACATCTGTATATACTCCCCCCCCCCCATATACACCTGTGTAGAAGACCTCTTTCTGACCAGGCTGGGGGGGGGGGGGGTTCCAGTAATTTATAGAAGGAAGGGGGAGGGGGACTTTTACATAAATATAACAATCAGATTCATTAGAACTGAAGAGGTGTCTTCTGGGTAGAGGCTCCTCGTTCCGCCAATCGATGTCTGCGGCTGGCGGAGTGATTGGATCCATGAAATGCGATCTGTCATCTGCTATTGTGGAGGTCCTAAGCCCCCAATCCGGTATATAAACCTGCGGGTGACGTTGGCTGCTCCCCCCCCCAGCTGTGGAATGTATATCCCGAGCTGTGCAGGCAAAGGCTTGAATTCAACTTCTAATCCATAAAATAACAATCGATGCCTTCGGGGGGGACTGTACTGCCCATGCAACGCATTTCATTATTCTGGGGATGAGCGATTGACACCCCCCCCCAAACGCACACCCTCCCCTCCTCCTCCCCTCCCCCCAACGCCCCCCCTTCCCCCCAAACACACACCCGTGTTCATGGGGCAAAGTGGGCCAATGCTGATCATTGTTATTGCTGTTCCTGGAACCCAAATGTAACAAATTGACAAATCCAGTGCTAAGAGAGGCAAGTACCAGAGCTCCGGGATCTAAGAGCGCCAAGCACCAGAGCTCCGGGATCTAAGAGGGCCAAGCACCAGAGCTCCGGGATCTAAGAGGGCCAAGCACCAGAGCTCCGGGATCTAAGAGGGCCAAGCACCAGAGCTCCGGGATCTAAGAGCGCCAAGCACCAGAGCTCCGGGATCTAAGAGCGCCAAGCACCAGAGCTCCGGGATCTAAGAGCGCCAAGCACCAGAGCTCCGGGATCTAAGAGCGCCAAGCACCAGAGCTCCGGGATCTAAGAGCGCCAAGCACCAGAGCTCCGGGATCTAAGAGCGCCAAGCACCAGAGCTCCGGGATCTAAGAGCGCCAAGCACCAGAGCTCCGGGATCTAAGAGCGCCAAGCACCAGAGCTCCGGGATCTAAGAGCGCCAAGCACCAGAGCTCCGGGATCTAAGAGCGCCAAGCACCAGAGCTCCGGGATCTAAGAGCGCCAAGCACCAGAGCTCCGGGATCTAAGAGCGCCAAGCACCAGAGCTCCGGGATCTAAGAGCGCCAAGCACCAGAGCTCCGGGATCTAAGAGCGCCAAGCACCAGAGCTCCGGGATCTAAGAGCGCCAAGCACCAGAGCTCCGGGATCTAAGAGCGCCAAGCACCAGAGCTCCGGGATCTAAGAGCGCCAAGCACCAGAGCTCCGGGATCTAAGAGCGCCAAGCACCAGAGCTCCGGGATCTAAGAGCGCCAAGCACCAGAGCTCCGGGATCTAAGAGCGCCAAGCACCAGAGCTCCGGGATCTAAGAGCGCCAAGCACCAGAGCTCCGGGATCTAAGAGCGCCAAGCACCAGAGCTCCGGGATCTAAGAGCGCCAAGCACCAGAGCTCCGGGATCTAAGAGGGCCAAGCACCAGAGCTCCGGGATCTAAGAGGGCCAAGCACCAGCGCTCCGGGATCTAAGAGGGCCAAGCACCAGCGCTCCGGGATCTAAGAGGGCCAAGCACCAGCGCTCCGGGATCTAAGAGCGCCAAGCACCAGCGCTCCGGGATCTAAGAGCGCCAAGCAGCAGAGCTCCGGGATCTAAGAGCGCCAAGCAGCAGAGCTCCGGGATCTAAGAGCGCCAAGCAGCAGAGCTCCGGGATCTAAGAGCGCCAAGCAGCAGAGCTCCGGGATCTAAGAGCGCCAAGCAGCAGAGCTCCGGGATCTAAGAGCGCCAAGCAGCAGAGCTCCGGGATCTAAGAGCGCCAAGCAGCAGAGCTCCGGGATCTAAGAGCGCCAAGCAGCAGAGCTCCGGGATCTAAGAGCGCCAAGCAGCAGAGCTCCGGGATCTAAGAGCGCCAAGCAGCAGAGCTCCGGGATCTAAGAGCGCCAAGCAGCAGAGCTCCGGGATCTAAGAGCGCCAAGCACCAGAGCTCCGGGATCTAGGTGTCAGGGCTGGGCTCAGCCTGCCCTTCTCTGAGCTGGCCGTTCAGCTGTTGGCTAATTGCCAGCCTCCATCTCTTCACAGTGACTCACCTGTTGATGATTTCCCGCTTGTCAGTCCTGTCTACTTAAGCCGTCTAGCCCTCTGCCTTCACCTTGGTCACATCACAGAAACCAACTCCTGCAATCCTGTTCAAGACTTGCTTTGCTGACATTCCTTCTGGCTCCTAATCCTGCTTGCTGTTCCTCTACATTGATCCCTGACTTCTGGCTTGGCTGACTTTCCGTTCCAGTTACTGAACTTTCGCTATGTTTTGACTACGTTTGTTCTATTTACTTTTCTTATTAAACAAGTGTGATTTAACTGTACTTCTGTCTCAGCCTGATTTCATGGTTTCTGACACTAGAAGCGGCAAGCACCAGGGCTCCGGGATCTAGGAACGGCAAGCACCAGGGCTCCGGGATCTAGGAACGGCAAGCACCAGGGCTCCGGGATCTAGGAACGGCAAGCACCAGGGCTCTGGGATCTAGGAACGGCAAGCACCAGGGCTCCGGGATCTAGGAACGGCAAGCACCAGGGCTCCGGGATCTAGGAACGGCAAGCACCAGGGCTCCGGTATCTAGGAGCGGCAAGCACCAGGGCTCCGGTATCTAGGAGCGGCAAGCACCAGGGCTCCGGTATCTAGGAGCGGCAAGCACCAGGGCTCCGGTATCTAGGAGCGGCAAGCACCAGGGCTCCGGTATCTAGGAGCGGCAAGCACCAGGGCTCCGGTATCTAGGAGCGGCAAGCACCAGGGCTCCGGTATCTAGGAGCGGCAAGCACCAGGGCTCCGGTATCTAGGAGCGGCAAGCACCAGGGCTCCGGTATCTAGGAGCGGCAAGCACCAGGGCTCCGGTATCTAGGAGCGGCAAGCACCAGGGCTCCGGTATCTAGGAGCGGCAAGCACCAGGGCTCCGGTATCTAGGAGGGGCAAGCACCAGGGCTCCGGTATCTAGGAGCGGCAAGCACCAGGGCTCCGGTATCTAGGAGCGGCAAGCACCAGGGCTCCGATATCTAGGAGCGGCAAGCACCAGGGCTCCGGTATCTAGGAGCGGCAAGCACCAGGGCTCCGGTATCTAGGAGCGGCAAGCACCAGGGCTCCGGTATCTAGGAGCGGCAAGCACCAGGGCTCCGGTATCTAGGAGCGGCAAGCACCAGGGCTCCGGTATCTAGGAGCGGCAAGCACCAGAGCTCTGGGGTCTTCACTGAACTGTGAAGGTTCATGACTGCACAGCAGAGATGTTCTTTTTTTAGCTTATAATTTTGAGGCATGAATTGGGGGCACAGTGTGGTGTTTTGTGGTCCTGTTTCTGTCTATCGTTCAGCTACTTCTATAGTCCTATTCCGGTTGCGTAGTTCTGGCTCCTGGGGTTTAGTTCCTAGTTCTGGGAGAGATTTGTCCAGACCTGTCTTAGCTAAACATTGACAGTAAATATGCAGTTGCAACATAAAAAGTCTCTGTCTTCAAGGAATGAAATGATTGCACATCTTGGGAGATGGGATCCATCCACCGAGTTGTATTGTACACTCTATATTGGCCCTAACACCTACCTTCCCTCCCTCTCTCACCCATCCGCTTTCAGTTTTTTTTTTTTTTTTTAAAGGATAATTTAGTCCCCCAGCAGCAGCTCAGGCTTCAATACTCACCTTTGATCTAGAGATGTCCCTCACAGTACTCTTCCACCACAAGATGTGCTTAGTCTTTTGGGTTGAATGAAGCCCAATGTCCCTCAACCTGAAGAACAATGACTGGCCACCGCTGGAGAAAATTGGCGGACGAGGAGGTGGACCTCAGATATTACACAGCTGGAAAGAAGACTATGGAAAACAAGAATTATATTGAAAAGAAAGATTTACACTCAAGGAGAGACTCCAGGGAGGAGAGGATTTAGTTGTAGGTGGTGGGAGCATGGAGCCCAGGGTTGGGTTTTAAAAAAAGCCTAAATATATATCCTATATGTGAGCCGTCTTACCTGCCAAAGATTTATAATTCTGTTCATCCAGTCTTGTGATCCTGATGACCCTGCCAGTCATCATAGCCAGGTCCATGTCCTCTTCACTTGGTCACTGTTCCCAATACCTCAAATAATGCTTATGAAGGTAGATTGAAGTCAGAACTTCTATCTGCCACCTTCTTCCAGCATGGTGACTGTAAAGTATTGAACCCTGGGGTGCGGCATGACAGCCAGGCACCTATTTTATTCTGGGGACCAGCAGTGCTCAACTCTGTATTAGTGGAGCTCCAGCCAGATCTGAAATGTGCATATAAAACAATAAGGATCTTTTGGCGGTTGGGTTGTGGCCCCTACAACGAATGGGCGGCTTTGGTATTGCAGGTATACAGATGGGCCCCATGGCTCCCCTCAGGATGAATGTATCACTTGTAAGGATCGGAAATATTTTTTTACAAGTTTTGGTGGTTTTGGTGATCCCAGAATAGAAGAATATATAGCGGCTCCCGGCACATGATTGCAGCCCGGAGGGAAGAGCTGGAATTTCGCTGCTCCACCGGCTTCTGTCATTCGTGCTAAAGGGCAAAACTCTAAAAACAAAGAGTTCAGTATAACATTCCTCCGTATTTCCAGCAGTGTATCATCCGTGTTTCATCCTGGGGGAGGGGACCAGCTCTGCCCGGAAATGATGGCTCCCCGATTAAACCGCTGATTTTCAGTCTCATTGAGGACCATCCAAGACCATCACTATGGTGGATCCCTCTTAGAGGACCGGGGATCAAAATACAAAATCCACTTCTTCTACTTTGTGTTTTATTAGTAGTTCTTCTATTTTTTTTCCTCTATTTTACATTCTTGCTGAGATCATGATCGGTTAATACTGTTATAAAAGTGGAGCTAAACTGTATCTGAGCGCCACAAACCCAAAATGCGATTTCATTCATTTTTAACCCTTTAGTGCTGACCATACGCACATTTGCGTTCACGGCTGGCGGACGGTTGGCTGTTATCCCAAAGGGACTGGAGTGGACGCCGCTCTTCCCGGGCCTCCCGACCCACCACAATGTCCAACCCAGCGTGCTGGTTGGACATTGAAGAGCAGAATCCAGTAGATAAGGTCATCCCTCTGCTCTTCTCCTGTAAGCACATAGAAGGAACTCCTGGATTTCACATGTCTCTTGGTAGTATGCAACTGTCACCATCTCGCGTCACCATCTTCATCTCGCATCACCATCTCGCGTCACCATTTCCATCACACTGCAACCATCTCACGTCTCCATCTCCATCTCGCGTCTCCATCTCCATCTCACGTCACCATCTCCATCTCGCGTCTCCATCTCGCGTCTCCATCTCCATCTCGCGTCTCCATCTCCATCTCGCGTCTCCATCTCGCGTCTCCATCTCCATCTCACGTCACCATCTCCATCTCGCGTCTCCATCTCGCGTCTCCATCTCGCGTCTCCATCTCGCGTCTCCATCTCGCGTCTCCATCTCCATCTCGCGTCTCCATCTCCATCTCGCGTCTCCATCTCGCGTCTCCATCTCGCGTCTCCATCTCGCGTCTCCATCTCGCGTCTCCATCTCCATCTCGCGTCTCCGTCTCCATCTCGCGTCTCCATCTCGCGTCTCCATCTCGCGTCTCCATCTCGCGTCTCCATCTCGCGTCTCCATCTCGCGTCTCCATCTCCATCTCGCGTCACCATCTCCATCTCGCGTCACCATCTCCATCTCATGTCACCATCTCCATCTCATGTCACCGTCTCCATCTCACTGCAACCGTCTCGATCTCACTGCAACCGTCTCGATCTCACTGCAACCGTCTCGATCTCACTGCAACCGTCTCGATCTCACTGCAACCGTCTCGATCTCACTGCAACCGTCTCGATCTCACTGCAACCGTTTCGATCTCACTTCTCCATCTCGCGTCACCATCTCCATCTCACTTCACCATCTCCATCTCATGTCTCCATCTCATGTCTCCATCTCCATCTCACCGTCTCTCTTCTCCGTCTCCCTGCACCCGTCTTCGTCTCACTGCGCCATCTCTGTCTCACTCCATCCATCTCCGGCACAGTTGCAGTCAGACGGTCTTTCTGCAATCGTCTCCGTCTCACTCGAAGTCTGTCATTCATGTCTGGGAAGCCGAGGACTGCATCAGTCGGAGATAATGATGTCTTTCTTCCTTTGATGTCGACTTGCATGGAGTGACGGACGTCTTCTGTTATGATTTTGTTGGAAAGGATTCGTTTTGTATAATTGCATGAAGATTTCTTCTGTGCTGGAAGTCCTAAAGTTATCCAGCCGAGTCTGTAAATGTATTTATTTATTTCAGGTACTTATATAGCGCTGTCAATTTACGCAGGGCTTTACATATACATTGTACATTCACATCAGTCCCTACCCTCAAGGAGCTTACAATCTAAGGTCCCAACTCACATTCATACATACTAGGGACAATTTATACAGGATCTAATTAACCTACCAGCATGTCTTTGGAGTGTGGGAGGAAACCCACGCAGGCACAGGGAGAACGTGCAAACTCCAGGCAGGTAGTGTCGTGGTTGGGATTCGAACCAGCAACCCTTCTTACTGCTAGACGAAAGTGCTATCCACTACACCACTGTGCCGCCCACTACACCACTGTGCCGCCCACTACACCACTGTGCCGCTTTGGATAAGAAGTAAAATCGGCAAATCTTGCCCTCGTTATATAAGGGATTGTTTTATAGATTTGCTCGTCCTAATACTCTGCACAGCAGATATTCGGCTTCACGTGCCGTCCGCTCAGATCCCCCCGCCAGTGTTCAGGCAGATCTCTACAGAAGCGCCATGCAGTCCGTAGGCAGGTTTTCTATTCCATGTTTTCAGATGTAAACCTGATGGATCTGAGGTAGTTGGATGTAAACAGACGCACATCCATTTATATTCCCTCAGGGCTCTTTTCAGCGGGAATGCAGCTCCAGTACTGAATGTATGTAATGGCTAGGCTTGGAGATCTAATGTTGCTGGGAGGGGACCTATTGTTGCAGTGGGGTCTGTTGTTGCTGTGGTAGATCTATTGTTACTAGGGAGTTTATTGCTGCTGGGGGGGGGGGGGGTCTATTGTTGTGGGGGGGTCTATGTTGCTGGAGGACCTGTTGAGGAGGGGAGAGTTTATTGATTCTGGCTGCTGGGAGATCTGTTGTTGCTGGTGGGGGCGGTATTGTTGCTGGGAGGCTTTTTGTTGCAGTGGGGTCTGTTGTTGCTGTAGTAGATCTATTGTTACTAAGGGGTTTATTGCTGCTGGGGGGGGGGGGTCTATTGTTGTGGGGGGGTCTATGTTGCTGGAGGACCTGTTGAGGAGGGGAGAGTCTATTGATTCTGGCTGCTGGGAGATCTGTTGTTGCAGTGGGGTCTGTTGTTGCTGTGGTAGATCTATTGTTACTAGGGGGTTTATTGCTGCTGGGGGGGTCTATTGTTGCAGAGGGTTGGTCTATTTTATTGGTTTTCTTGTTATCATTAGCAAGTTCCATACAAATTACTTACAAAGTGGTTCTGGGAGGTGGGTTGGGTTGGAACCAAAGGACGGTGTTTGGAGGGGGATAGAGACAAGGGGAAGGGGGAAGTTAAGCTCCGAGAGGGCGAAACTGAACAGACACGTGGAATCGGATTGTTTGGCTCCAACGCCCCAGGAGATTCGTTGAGATCCCCGCTGACCGGAAGGCGCACAGCCGGTGTGGATGTCACAAAGTGTGCTACCAGCCAATGTTCTTGGAAATGGTTATAACTCCGATGGGTTTCCTGTTCTGCCTGTAGCCCTGGTAATGTTACCACCAGGAGAAGAAGTGAGGTGAAGGATCTCCAGAGTAGATTGTAGAAGACTATAACCCCCCCATTTATTTTATGTTTGTCCCCATCAGAGATTTGCTGCCAAAGCAACAACTTTGTCACCAAGACAGGAAATGGGAGGAATCTCACTAATGGGCTACAGAAAGCAGAAAAACCCAACCTTTCCCTTCTTTATCTAAAACAAAACCGATTTTACTAGAAATACACATGAAGACCCCAAAGGCGTTGGAAGGGAGGTGGTAGGACCTCCCCAGTGTGGTGCTTCTTCATCATCCAGTGAGCCGGGAAGGTGACCCGGGAAGCCTCATGGCCTCGGGATGGAAAGCCGCATGGCCTCGGGATGGAAGCCGCATGGCCTCGGGATGGAAGCCGCATGGCCTCGGGATGGAAGCCGCATGGCCTCGGGATGGAAGCCGCATGGCCTCGGGATGGAAGCCGCCACCTATCTGCACAGTACGAATCTCTCACAAGTCTTCCTCTGATTTATCAGTACATTCTTATGTAATAACCATGTTATCAACTTCCACCTGGATTTCCCAATTCTTTGTTTCTTCTACATTACTGAGAATTGTAACACCATGTTTGGGCTTCATAATTGCCGGGATAGCCGGGCAGAGCTGGAATGTTGATATGACGGTCTCAGCACTGAAGGCCTAGAGAGGTATAGACTTAGCATGTGGTTGGACTCATGAATAGTCATTAGTATAGCCTGGAGGCAATAGAGAACAGTGAGCAGCTCTCTAATGAAATCTCCTGAGACTAGCAGTCAAGGGCAGCAGAGCCTTAGATGATCTCACACTGCAGATATACAACTATGAGGCTGAAGGCACAGGAAGTGCATTGCTGGGTTTTTTTTTGTTTTTTTTTTTAGAGAGAATTCTAGAGACCATTTTATATATAATATTTTAGATTAGATATTAGAAATTTCCAGGGCACTGCTTTGGCACAATTAAAGGAGAAGTACGGGGAAAGCTGGTTTGGCTGTACTCCTCCTCCTGTGGATCCCAGCAGTGTAGTTTGTTCTGCACTCCTGTGACCCGTTTTCAGCAGAGAGGGGGCTGAAGTCGGCTGATGGCTGACATCACAGAGCCGGTCCAGGTTCGGGCAAGATTGCGACAATGAAGTCGGGATCCGCCCACATGCCTGGACTGGCACTGGGCTCCGCCTCTCAGAGAGCCGATGAGAACCTGAGCTGCTCCCACCCCCTCCACAGCTCATCGCTCCAGTGACTGACCAGTGCTCTGAGAACTGAGCGATCGGCGGTGTTGGATCACTCAGTTCTCAGTCTCAGACTGATGAAAAAATAAAATAGGGCATACTTCTGTTTTCCCGTGTATTGATGTTCTCTATAAGATCGCAGATCTACACTCTGAGTTCAGATTTACTTTAACTTGCTGACAATAACCCAAAACCGAATATCCAATTTTAGTTGGAACAGATCTTTATTTTGGCTTCTACTTTCATTGTACAGAGAGCTGCACGCGTTTCACCGGTTTGTCTGCTCATTGGAGCTTACAGTCTACATTTCATAGCAGCTGTATCTATTGGAGCAAACCTTCTCTATCATTAATGCCCATGGGGGGTGGAGTGTCCTGTCCATGGGGGGCGGAGTGTGACCTGTCCCTGGGGGGGTGGAGTGTCCTGTCCATGGGGGGCGGAGTGTGACCTGTCCCTGGGGGGGTGGAGTGTCCTGTCCATGGGGGGCTGAGTGTGACCTGTCCCGGGGGGGGGCGGAGTGTGACCTGTCCCTGGGGGGGGCTGAGTGTGACCTGTCCCTGGGGGGGGCTGAGTGTGACCTGTCCCTGGGGGGGGCTGAGTGTGACCTGTCCCTGGGGGGGTGGAGTGTCCTGTCCATGGGGGGCGGAGTGTGACCTGTCCCGGGGGGGGGGCGGAGTGTGACCTGTCCCTGGGGGGGGGGCGGACCTGTCCATGGCGGAGGTGGAGTGTGACCTGTCCATGGGGGGCGGAGAGGGAGCGGAGTGTGACCTGTCCATGGCGGAGGTGGAGTGTGACCTGTCCATGGCGGGGCGGAGTGTGACCTGTCCCTGGGGGGGCGGAGTGTGACCTGTCCATGGCGGGGCGGAGTGTGACCTGTCCCTGGGGGGGCGGAGTGTGACCTGTCCCTGGGGGGGCGGAGTGTGACCTGTCCCTGGGGGGGCGGAGTGTGACCTGTCCCTGGGGGGGCGGAGTGTGACCTGTCCCTGGGGGGGCGGAGTGTGACCTGTCCCTGGGGGGGCGGAGTGTGACCTGTCCCTGGGGGGGCGGAGTGTGACCTGTCCCTGGGGGGGCGGAGAGGGAGCGGAGTGTGACCTGTCCCTGGGGGGGGCGGAGTGTGACCTGTCCCTGGGGGGGGCTGAGTGTGACCTGTCCATGGCGGGGCGGAGTGTGACCTGTCCCTGGGGGGGCGGAGTGTGACCTGTCCCTGGGGGGGCGGAGTGTGACCTGTCCCTGGGGGGGCGGAGAGGGAGCGGAGTGTGACCTGTCCCTGGGGGGGGCGGAGTGTGACCTGTCCCTGGGGGGGGCGGAGTGTGACCTGTCCCTGGGGGGGCGGAGTGTGACCTGTCCCTGGGGGGGGGGCGGAGTGTGACCTGTCCCTGGGGGGGCGGATTGTGACCTGTCCCTGGGGGGGCGGAGAGGGAGCGGAGTGTGACCTGTCCCTGGGGGGGGCGGAGTGTGACCTGTCCCTGGGGGGGGCTGAGTGTGACCTGTCCATGGCGGGGCGGAGTGTGACCTGTCCCTGGGGGGGCGGAGTGTGACCTGTCCCTGGGGGGGGCGGAGTGTGACCTGTCCCTGGGGGGGCGGAGTGTGACCTGTCCCTGGGGGGGCGGAGAGGGAGCGGAGTGTGACCTGTCCCTGGGGGGGGCGGAGTGTGACCTGTCCCTGGGGGGGGCGGAGTGTGACCTGTCCCTGGGGGGGCGGAGTGTGACCTGTCCCTGGGGGGGGGGCGGAGTGTGACCTGTCCCTGGGGGGGGCGGATTGTGACCTGTCCCTGGGGGGGGGGCGGAGTGTGACCTGTCCCTGGGGGGGGGGGCGGATTGTGACCTGTCCCTGGGGGGGGGCGGAGTGTGACCTGTCCCTGGGGGGGGGGGGGCGGAGTGTGACCTGTCCCTGGGGGGGGGGCGGAGTGTGACCTGTCCCTGGGGGGGGGCGGAGTGTGACCTGTCCCTGGGGGGGGCGGAGTGTGACCTGTCCCTGGGGGGGGGCGGAGTGTGACCTGTCCCTGGGGGGGGGCGGAGTGTGACCTGTCCCTGGGGGGGGGCGGAGTGTGACCTGTCCCTGGGGGGGGCGGAGTGTGTCCTGTCCCTGGGGGGGGCGGAGTGTGTCCTGTCCCTGGGGGGGCGGAGTGTGTCCTGTCCCTGGGGGGGGCGGAGTGTGTCCTGTCCCTGGGGGGGGCGGAGTGTGTCCTGTCCATGGGGGGGGCGGAGTGTGTCCTGTCCATGGGGGGGGCGGAGTGTGACCTGTCCCTGGGGGGGCGGAGTGTGACCTGTCCCTGGGGGGGGCGGAGTGTGACCTGTCCCTGGGGGGTGGAGTGTCCTGTCCATGGGGGGCGGAGTGTGACCTGTCCCGGGGGGGCGGAGTGTGACCTGTCCCTGGGGGGGGGCGGACCTGTCCATGGCGGAGGTGGAGTGTGACCTGTCCATGGGGGGCGGAGAGGGAGCGGAGTGTGACCTGTCCATGGCGGAGGTGGAGTGTGACCTGTCCATGGCGGGGCGGAGTGTGACCTGTCCCTGGGGGGGCGGAGTGTGACCTGTCCCTGGGGGGGCGGAGTGTGACCTGTCCCTGGGGGGGGCGGAGTGTGACCTGTCCCTGGGGGGGGCGGAGTGTGACCTGTCCCTGGGGGGGGCGGAGTGTGACCTGTCCCTGGGGGGGGCGGAGTGTGACCTGTCCCTGGGGGGGCGGAGTGTGACCTGTCCCTGGGGGGGCGGAGTGTGACCTGTCCCGGGGGGGCGGAGAGAGAGCGGAGTGTGACCTGTCCCTGGGGGGGCGGAGTGTGACCTGTCCCTGGGGGGGGAGGAGTGTGACCTGTCCCTGGGGGGGGCGGAGTGTGACCTGTCCCTGGGGGGGGCGGAGTGTGACCTGTCCCTGGGGGGGGCGGAGTGTGACCTGTCCCTGGGGGGGGGGCGGAGTGTGACCTGTCCCTGGGGGGGGCGGAGTGTGACCTGTCCCTGGGGGGGGGCGGAGTGTGACCTGTCCCTGGGGGGGGGGGCGGAGTGTGACCTGTCCCTGGGGGGGGGGCGGAGTGTGACCTGTCCCTGGGGGGGGGGCGGAGTGTGACCTGTCCCTGGGGGGGCGGAGTGTGTCCTGTCCCTGGGGGGGGGCGGAGTGTGTCCTGTCCCTGGGGGGGGCGGAGTGTGTCCTGTCCATGGGGGGGGCGGAGTGTGACCTGTCCCTGGGGGGGCGGAGAGGGAGCGGAGTGTGACCTGTCCCTGGGGGGGCGGAGTGTGACCTGTCCCTGGGGGGGGCGGAGTGTGACCTGTCCATGGCGGAGGTGGAGTGTGACCTGTCCATGGCGGAGGTGGAGTGTGACCTGTCCCTGGGGGGGGCGGAGTGTGACCTGTCCCTGGGGGGGGGCGGAGTGTGACCTGTCCCTGGGGGGGCGGAGTGTGACCTGTCCCGGGGGGGCGGAGAGGGAGCGGAGTGTGACCTGTCCCTGGGGGGGGCGGAGTGTGACCTGTCCCTGGGGGGGGAGGAGTGTGACCTGTCCCTGGGGGGGGCGGAGTGTGACCTGTCCCTGGGGGGGGCGGAGTGTGACCTGTCCCTGGGGGGGGCGGAGTGTGACCTGTCCCTGGGGGGGGGCGGAGTGTGACCTGTCCCTGGGGGGGGGGGGGGCGGAGTGTGACCTGTCCCTGGGGGGGGCGGAGTGTGACCTGTCCCTGGGGGGGGGCGGAGTGTGACCTGTCCCTGGGGGGGGGCGGAGTGTGACCTGTCCCTGGGGGGGGCGGAGTGTGACCTGTCCCTGGGGGGGGGGCGGAGTGTGACCTGTCCCTGGGGGGGCGGAGTGTGTCCTGTCCCTGGGGGGGGCGGAGTGTGTCCTGTCCCTGGGGGGGGCGGAGTGTGTCCTGTCCATGGGGGGGGCGGAGTGTGACCTGTCCCTGGGGGGGCGGAGAGGGAGCGGAGTGTGACCTGTCCCTGGGGGGGCGGAGTGTGACCTGTCCCTGGGGGGGGCGGAGTGTGACCTGTCCATGGCGGAGGTGGAGTGTGACCTGTCCCTGGGGGGGGCGGAGTGTGACCTGTCCATGGCGGAGGTGGAGTGTGACCTGTCCCTGGGGGGGGGCAGAGTGTGACCTGTCCCTGGGGGGGCGGAGTGTGACCTGTCCCGGGGGGGCGGAGAGGGAGCGGAGTGTGACCTGTCCCTGGGGGGGCAGAGTTTGACCTGTCCCTGGGGGGGGCGGACCTGTCCATGGGGGGGTGGAGTGTGACCTGTCCATGGGAGGGCGCTGTTTGACCTTTTCCCATTGGTGTGATTGGTTTGATTTCTAGGCCTGACTCTGGCACTCCTCCACCAACAGAGGATGGTCAGACATACCCTCCGCCTGCTCAGCTTTGCCCTCCATTGGAGGCTGCAGGGTTCCAGCCTGGAGGAATTAATCTATGTTTGTATTGCACGGATCCGGCTGGTGTACAGGTCCGGGTTTGTCTGGACCGCCTTGGCCATTGTTCATTGTGGATTTTCATCTCCTATCTCTGGCTGTCACTTCATCAGGAGCCTGTGTGGGGCGCTATATACACCAACACACCACATTACCCGGGACAGTCCAGCCACATGCTGAGGTTATCTCCAGCCCGAGGTGTTGACGTGGCTGAGAGTGACAGTAAATAGGATGATGAGGTCTTGTTTGGGGGGGTCAGTGGGGTAGAACCGGCCGCCTGCCAGACATTTCCAGATGTTCTGCCCAGAGAACGGCCTCCGTCTGTCATTTCATAACCGCAGAGCCATGGCAGTGAGAACCAACGTGCAGCCATCAGGGTTGGTGTGGAGGAAAGAACACGATGCGTCCAATCATCGGAGCCGATAAATAGAAGCACGACTTGTACAAGACGCATGGCCTGTGCTGCCAATACGGGGAATGTTGCAGGATACGGCTTGTTGAAGCTTCACTCCGGGAAAGCAGCCAAGAACACGGCTTAAATACACATCTATGAACTCTACCGGCTGCCAAACAATTTGTAACTCCATCCAGCCAGTTCTGTGATCCAGATCCCCCTGTCAGGCAGCATAGCCAGGCCCTGAACCCCCACTGCACTTCCACTACTGATTGGACAGTGAAGGAGCAGCAGCACACTAATCAGTCATCCCTCTGCTCTCTGTCCCTGCCATCCCATGTGTACAGGAACCTGGGATCCAATGTAAGATCTGAAATCCATTGCATTTAAAATACATTTTATGACTTCTCTGGATACTTGATTGCCTTGATTTATTTTATTTCTGCCTCCAGTTCCACTTGTAAACTGTCCCATGGCGAGGCAGAAGAGGAACACGGGTAGTTCCTTTTCCAAACCACTTCTTATCATGAAGGCAGAAAATACAAATTATAAGTATAGAAATGTTCTGCTTTACCTTTCTAATCACTTCCTGAGCTCTTCTATGATACCTGGTGTGTCACCGCCCCATCCTGAAGAGGTGGATTCATCTGTGAAACGCGTAGAGAAGTGGGAGGAGTCTCTGCCACTGGTTACGGCTCCTTTGTTGTACTTCAGTAATATACTGTGGAAGTGCATTAGGGTGTCGTCAGTGATTAGCGCCCCTCCCTTTTGGAAATGGACACTTTCACTGTTTGATACCTGTGATGGGACATTGGTGGTATTTTAGGATCCATGTTGGATTTGTGTATTTTTTTTTTAATTATGTTGCCTCTAAATATTTAAGACACAATTGTTGTCCCTGATGGTATTTAGGCAAGTGCAGTCCACTTTCTCCACTGCTGATGGTGCTCTTCCACAGTGGCACTGCAGTTCGAGAGGAAGTCAAGAAGAACATGGTTCCTCTATAATTTCCCAGGCTACTGAGGAAACTATCCCATTGAATGCTGATGCCCCTTGTGACTGGCAGCCATCTTGGGTCAGGCAGAGCCCATTTCAGGCCCCGGCTTCCAAGTTTGGCGCACATTTTTGCAAAGTGGGTAGAGTAATGAAAGGCACCCCATTTGTTAGGGACAGAACTAGTGGCAGGGAAACCAGGCCGCATTCTTCCCTTCTCAACAGGCGCTGTCAGTTCGGCTGAATCCTGCTGTCGCTGTTGGACCTGTGAGTGTTCCCAGCTGGGTTACTTTCCCACCGGGTTCTTTGCGAACTGTCTTTGCATTATTTCAATACAAGTTCTTTCATTGCACTAGGACTGGTGTGAGTTATCACCACCGCCTACAGGTACCTTAAAGTCCAAGTTTTTTTGTTTGGATATCTTCCATAGATTAAAGGATGTGGGTTGGCCCTCGTTTGGTCCGTTTCTCAGCAGGAAAGGCAATTTTTACAGTAAATATGGGTGACGCTGGTTTAGCCGTTTGTTTTACAGTTCACGGAGAAGAACCGGAGAATGTCCCCTTTGAACACGAATTTCTCTAGAACTGAGCATGCCCAGAAGCTACTCCTAGTTCCTCAGAAAGGGCTTCTCTGGGGATGAGGGCTTTTAAGAAAGGGGTCCTTTTACAATTCCCAGAACGCTCTGCTGACTGGGTTACCCAACTAGAGTCTTAGGTTGTAGGGCCACCATTACTTCTTGATTCCTCCTAGGGAGCTGGACCCTAGCTACCTCTGTTATAACATGGTCCTGTCCCTAGGTAACTTCTTCCCAAATCCAAGACCCCTGGTGACGAGGATTCAGCTGTTTATGTTTCATCTGTGTCCCAAGATGGCCCCCGACATCTCACAGGAGCTCCCTCAATTGACTTCCCAGTATCATATTTTTTTTTTTTTACACAAAATCTTATGTTTATAGCAGAACCAATTGTACTGGATGACCACAAACAGATGTTGCTGGTCATTGGATGGGTTGAATTTCGTCGTCTGAAATTCTTATCGATCTTTTCTAATTAAAAGGGACAACTTTTGATTATATGTGCCTGGGCTTGGCTTTAAATAAAACCAGACTTTGGTAGATAATAGGGGTCAGCTGGATGGGGTGCAGGTTGCTGGGTGGCAGAAGAGCGAATGTCGGCATCTGTAGAAGACCCGTTCCACTAGTAGATGTTGGGGGTCAGGACTGGATGGTGTGCAGATTGCTGGGTGGAAGGAGGTTGAATGTTGGCGTCTGTAATAGACACGTTCCATTGGTAGATGTTGGGGGTCAGAATTGGATGGTGTGTAGATTGCTGGGTGGAAGGAGGTCAAAAGTCAGCGTCTGTAATAGACACGTTCCATTGGTAGATGATGGGGGTCAGGATTGGATGGTGTGCAGGTTGCTGGGTGGAAGGAGGTTGAATGTCAGCGTCTGTAGAAGACACGTTCCATTGGTAGATGATGGGGGTCAGGATTGGATGGTGTGCAGGTTGCTGGGTGGAAGGAGGTTGAATGTCAGTGTCTGTAGAAGACACGTTTCATTGGTAGATGTTGGGGGTCAGGATTGGATGGTGTGCAGGTTGCTGGGTGGAAGGAGGTTGAATGTCAGTGTCTGTAGAAGACACGTTCCATTGGTAGATGTTGGGGGTCAGGATTGGATGGTGTGCAGGTTGCTGGGTGGAAGGAGGTTGAATGTCAGTGTCTGTAGAAGACCCGTTCCATTGGTAGATGTTGGGGTCAGGATTGGATGGTGTGCAGGTTGCTGGGTGGAAGGAGGTTGAATGTCAGCGTCTGTAGAAGACACTTTCGATTGGTAGATTTTGGGGGTCAGGACTGGATGGTGTGCAGATTGCTGGGTGGAAGGAGGTTGAATGTTGGCGTCTGTAATAGACACGTTCCATTGGTAGATGTTGGGGGTCAGGATTGGATGGTGTGTAGGTTGCTGGGTGGAAGGAGGTCGAATGTCGGCGTCTGTAGAAGACACGTTCCATTGGTAGATTTTGGGGGTCAGGATTGGATGGTGTGCAGGTTGCTGGGTGGAAGGAGGTTGAATGTCGGTGTCTGTAGAAGACACGTTCCATTGGTAGATGTTGGGGGTCAGGATTGGATGGTGTGCAGGTGCTGGGTAGAAGGAGGTCAAATGTTGGCATCTGTAGAAGACACGTTCCATTGGTAGATTTCGGGGGTCAGGACTGGATGGTGTGCAGGTTGCTGGGTGAAAGGAGGTCAAATGTCGGCGTCTGTAGAAGACACGTTCCATTGGTAGATGTTGGGGGTCAGGATTGGATGGTGTGCAGGTTGCTGGGGGGAAGGAGGTTGAATGTCGGCGTCTGTAGAAGACACGTTCCATTGGTAGATGTTGGGGGTCAGGATTGGATGGTGTGCAGGTTGCTGGGTGGAAGGAGGTTGAATGTCAGCATCTGTAGAAGACACGTTCCATTGATGGATGATGGGGGTCAGGATTGGATGGTGTGCATCTTGCTGGTTGGAAGGAGGTCGAATGTTGGCGTCTGTAGAAGACACGTTCCATTGGTAGATGTTGGGGGTCAGGATTGGATGGTGTGCAGGTTGCTGGGTGGAAGGAGGTTGAATGTCAGCGTCTGTAGAAGACACTTTCGATTGGTAGATTTTGGGGGTCAGGACTGGATGGTGTGCAGATTGCTGGGTAGAAGGAGGTTGAATGTTGGCGTCTGTAATAGACACGTTCCATTGGTAGATGTTGGGGGTCAGGATTGGATGGTGTGCAGGTTGCTGGGTGGAAGGAGGTTGAATGTCGGCGTCTGTAGAAGACACGTTCCATTGGTAGATGATGGGGGTCAGGATTGGATGGTGTGCAGGTTGCTGGGTGGAAGGAGGTTGAATGTTGGCGTCTGTAGAAGACACGTTACATAGGTAGATGTTGGGGGTCAGGATTGGATGGTGTGCAGGTGCTGGGTGGAAGGAGGTTGAATGTCAGCGTCTGTAGAAGACACATTCCATTGGTAGATGTTGGGGTCAGGATTGGATGGTGTGCAGGTTGCTGAGTGGAAGGAGGTTGAATGTCAGTGTCTGTAGAAGACACGTTCCATTGGTAGATGTTGGGGGTCAGGATTGGATGGTGTGCAGGTGCTGGGTAGAAGGAGGTCAAATGTTGGCATCTGTGGAAGACACGTTCCATTGGTAGATGTTGGGGGTCAGGACTGGATGGTGTGCAGGTTGCTGGGTGGAAGGAGGTTGAATGTCAGCGTCTGTAGAAGACACTTTCGATTGGTAGATTTTGGGGGTCAGGATTGGATGGTGTGCAGGTTGCTGGGTGGAAGGAGATTGAATGTCAGCGTCTGTAGAAGACACTTTCGATTGGTAGATTTTGGGGGTCAGGATTGGATGGTGTGCAGGTTGCTGGGTGGAAGAAGGTCGAATGTCGGCGTCTGTAGAAGACACGTTTCATTGGTAGATGTTGGGGGTCAGGATTGGATTGTGTGCAGGTTGCTGGGTGGAAGGAGGTTGAATGTCGGCGTCTGTAGAAGACACGTTCCATTGGTAGATGTTGGGGGTCAGGATTGGATGGTGTGCAGGTTGCTGGGTGGAAGGAGGTCGAATGTCGGTGTCTGTAGAAGACATGTTCCATTGGTAGATGTTGGGGGTCAGGATTGGATGGTGTGCAGGTTGCTGGGTGGAAGGAGGTCGAATGTCGGCGTCTGTAGAAGACACGTTCCATTGGTAGATGGGGGTCAGGATTGGATGGTGTGCAGATTGCTGGGTGGAAGGAGGTCGAATGTCGGCGTCTGTAGAAGACCCGTTCCATTGGTAGATGTTGGGGGTCAGGATTGGATGGTGTGCAGGTTGCTGGGTGGAAGGAGGTCGAATGTCGGCGTCTGTAGAAGACACGTTCCATTGGTAGATGTTGGGGGTCAGGATTGGATGGTGTGCAGGTTGCTGGGTGGAAGGAGGTCAAATGTCGGCGTCTGTAGAAGACACGTTCCATTGGTAGATGTTGGGGGTCAGGATTGGATGGTGTGCAGGTTGCTGGGTGGAAGGAGGTTGAATGTCAGTGTCTGTAGAAGACCCGTTCCATTGGTAGATGTTGGGGTCAGGATTGGATGGTGTGCAGGTTGCTGGGTGGAAGGAGGTTGAATGTCAGCGTCTGTAGAAGACACGTTCCATTGGTAGATGATGGGGGTCAGGATTGGATGGTGTGCATCTTGCTGGTTGGAAGGAGGTCGAATGTTGGCGTCTGTAGAAGACCCGTTCCATTGGTAGATGTTGGGGGTCAGGATTGGATGGTGTGCAGGTTGCTGGGTGGAAGGAGGTTGAATGTTGGCGTCTGTAGAAGACCCTTTCGATTGGTAGATGTTGGGGGTCAGAACTGGATGGTGTGCAGGTTGCTGGGTGGAAGGAGGTTGAATGTCAGCGTCTGTAGAAGACACCTTCCATTGGTAGATGATGGGGGTCAGGATTGGATGGTGTGCATGTTGCTGGGTGGAAGGAGGTTGAATGTCGGCGTCTGTAGAAGACACGTTCCATTGGTAGATGTTGGGGGTCAGGATTGGATGGTGTGCAGGTTGCTGGGTGGAAGGAGGTCGAATGTCGGCGTCTGTAGAAGACACGTTCCATTGGTAGATGGGGGTCAGGATTGGATGGTGTGCAGATTGCTGGGTGGAAGGAGGTCGAATGTCGGCGTCTGTAGAAGACCCGTTCCATTGGTAGATGTTGGGGGTCAGGATTGGATGGTGTGCAGGTTGCTGGGTGGAAGGAGGTCGAATGTCGGCGTCTGTAGAAGACACGTTCCATTGGTAGATGTTGGGGGTCAGGATTGGATGGTGTGCAGGTTGCTGGGTGGAAGGAGGTCAAATGTCGGCGTCTGTAGAAGACACGTTCCATTGGTAGATGTTGGGGGTCAGGATTGGATGGTGTGCAGGTTGCTGGGTGGAAGGAGGTTGAATGTCAGTGTCTGTAGAAGACCCGTTCCATTGGTAGATGTTGGGGTCAGGATTGGATGGTGTGCAGGTTGCTGGGTGGAAGGAGGTTGAATGTCAGCGTCTGTAGAAGACACGTTCCATTGGTAGATGATGGGGGTCAGGATTGGATGGTGTGCATCTTGCTGGTTGGAAGGAGGTCGAATGTTGGCGTCTGTAGAAGACCCGTTCCATTGGTAGATGTTGGGGGTCAGGATTGGATGGTGTGCAGGTTGCTGGGTGGAAGGAGGTTGAATGTTGGCGTCTGTAGAAGACCCTTTCGATTGGTAGATGTTGGGGGTCAGAACTGGATGGTGTGCAGGTTGCTGGGTGGAAGGAGGTTGAATGTCAGCGTCTGTAGAAGACACCTTCCATTGGTAGATGATGGGGGTCAGGATTGGATGGTGTGCATGTTGCTGGGTGGAAGGAGGTTGAATGTCGGCGTCTGTAGAAGACACGTTCCATTGGTAGATGTTGGGGGTCAGGATTGGATGGTGTGTAGGTTGCTGGGTGGAAGGAGGTTGAATGTCGGCGTCTGTAGAAGACACGTTCCATTGGTAGATGATGGGGGTCAGGATTGGATGGTGTGCAGGTTGCTGGGTGGAAGGAGGTTGAATGTCAGCGTCTGTAGAAGACACGTTCCATTGGTAGATGATGGGGGTCAGGATTGGATGGTGTGCATGTTGCTGGTTGGAAGGAGGTCGAATGTCGGCGTCTGTAGAAGACACGTTCCATTGGTAGATGTTGGGGTCAGGATTGGATGGTGTGTAGGTTGCTGGGTGGAAGGAGGTTGAATGTCGGTGTCTGTAGAAGACACGTTCCATTGGTAGATGATGGGGGTCAGGATTGGATGGTGTGCATGTTGCTGGGTGGAAGGAGGTTGAATGTCGGCGTCTGTAGAAGACACGTTCCATTGGTAGATGTTGGGGGTCAGGATTGGATGGTGTGTAGGTTGCTGGGTGGAAGGAGGTCGAATGTCGGCGTCTGTAGAAGACACGTTCCATTGGTAGATGATGGGGGTCAGGATTGGATGGTGTGCAGGTTGCTGGGTGGAAGGAGGTTGAATGTCAGCATCTGTAGAAGACACGTTCCATTGGTAGATGATGGGGGTCAGGATTGGATGGTGTGCATCTTGCTGGTTGGAAGGAGGTCGAATGTTGGCGTCTGTAGAAGACACGTTCCATTGGTAGATGTTGGGGTCAGGATTGGATGGTGTGCAGGTTGCTGGGTGGAAGGAGGTCGAATGTCGGCGTCTGTAGAAGACACGTTCCATTGGTAGATGTTGGGGGTCAGGATTGGATGGTGTGCAGGTTGCTGGGTGGAAGGAGGTCGAATGTCGGCGTCTGTAGAAGACCCGTTCCATTGGTAGATGTTGGGGGTCAGGATTGGATGGGGTGCAGGTTGCTGGGTGGAAGGAGGTCGAATGTCGGCGTCTGTAGAAGACCCGTTCCATTGGTAGATGTTGGGGGTCAGGATTGGATGGGGTGCAGGTTGCTGGGTGGAAGGAGGTCGAATGTCGGCGTCTGTAGAAGACACGTTCCATTGGTAGATGTTGGGGGTCAGGATTGGATGGTGTGCAGGTTGCTGGGTGGAAGGAGGTCGAATGTCGGCGTCTGTAGAAGACACGTTCCATTGGTAGATGTTGGGGTCAGGATTGGATGGTGTGCAGGTTGCTGGGTGGAAGGAGGTTGAATGTCGGCGTCTGTAGAAGACACGTTCCATTGGTAGATGATGGGGGTCAGGATTGGATGGTGTGCAGGTTGCTGGGTGGAAGGAGGTCGAATGTCGGCGTCTGTAGAAGACACGTTCCATTGGTAGATGTTGGGGGTCAGGATTGGATGGTGTGCAGGTTGCTGGGTGGAAGGAGGTCGAATGTCGGCGTCTGTAGAAGACACGTTCCATTGGTAGATGTTGGGGGTCAGGATTGGATGGTGTGCAGGTTGCTGGGTGGAAGGAGGTCGAATGTCGGCGTCTGTAGAAGACACTTTCCATTGGTAGATGTTGGGGGTCAGGATTGGATGGTGTGCAGGTTGCTGGGTGGAAGGAGGTCGAATGTCGGCGTCTGTAGAAGACACTTTCCATTGGTAGATGTTGGGGGTCAGGATTGGATGGGGTGTAGGTTGCTGGGTGGAAGGAGGTCGAATGTCGGCGTCTGTAGAGGACACTTTCCATTGGTAGATGTTGGGGGTCAGGATTGGATGGTGTGCAGGTTGCTGGGTGGAAGGAGGTCGAATGTCGGCGTCTGTAGAAGACACTTTCCATTGGTAGATGTTGGGGGTCAGGATTGGATGGTGTGCAGGTTGCTGGGTGGAAGGAGGTCGAATGTCGGCGTCTGTAGAAGACACGTTCCATTGGTAGATGTTGGGGTCAGGATTGGATGGTGTGCAGATTGCTGGGTGGAAGGAGGTCGAATGTCGGTGTCTGTAGAAGACACGTTCCATTGGTAGATGTTGGGGGTCAGGATTGGATGGTGTGCAGGTTGCTGGGTGGAAGGAGGTTGAATGTCGGCGTCTGTAGAAGACACGTTCCATTGGTAGATGTTGGGGGTCAGGATTGGATGGTGTGCAGGTTGCTGGGTGGAAGGAGGTCGAATGTCGGTGTCTGTAGAAGACACTTTCCATTGGTAGATGTTGGGGGTCAGGATTGGATGGTGTGCAGGTTGCTGGGTGGAAGGAGGTTGAATGTCAGCGTCTGTAGAAGACACGTTCCATTGGTAGATGTTGGTGTTCAGGATTGGATGGTGTGCAGGTTGCTGGGTGGAAGGAGGTTGAATGTCGGCGTCTGTAGAAGACACGTTCCATTGGTAGATGTTGGGGGTCAGGATTGGATGGTGTGCAGGTTGCTGGGTGGAAGGAGGTCAAATGTCGGTGTCTGTAGAAGACACGTTCCATTGGTAGATGTTGGGGGTCAGGATTGGATGGTGTGCAGGTTGCTGGGGGGAAGGAGGTTGAATGTCGGCGTCTGTAGAAGACACGTTCCATTGGTAGATGTTGGGGGTCAGGATTGGATGGTGTGCAGGTTGCTGGGGGGAAGGAGGTTGAATGTCGGCGTCTGTAGAAGACACGTTCCATTGGTAGATGTTGGGGGTCAGGATTGGATGGGGTGTAGGTTGCTGGGTGGAAGGAGGTCGAATGTCGGCGTCTGTAGAAGACACGTTCCATTGGTAGATGTTGGGGTTCAGGGTTGGATGGTGTGCAGGTTGCTGGGTGGAAGGAGGTTGAATGTCGGCGTCTGTAGAAGACACGTTCCATTGGTAGATGTTGGGGGTCAGGATTGGATGGGGTGTAGGTTGCTGGGTGGAAGGAGGTCGAATGTCGGCGTCTGTAGAAGACACGTTCCATTGGTAGATGTTGGGGGTCAGGATTGGATGGTGTGCAGGTTGCTGGGTGGAAGGAGGTTGAATGTCGGCGTCTGTAGAAGACACGTTCCATTGGTAGATGTTGGGGTCAGGATTGGATGGTGTGCAGGTTGCTGGGTGGAAGGAGGTTGAATGTCGGCGTCTGTAGAAGACACGTTCCATTGGTAGATGTTGGGGTTCAGGATTGGATGGGGTGCAGGTTGCTGGGTGGAAGGAGGTCGAATGTCGGCGTCTGTAGAAGACACGTTCCATTGGTAGATGTTGGGGGTCAGAATTGGATGGTGTGCAGGTTGCTGGGTGGAAGGAGGTTGAATGTCGGTGTCTGTAGAAGACACGTTTCATTGGTAGATGTTGGGGGTCAGGATTGGATGGTGTGCAGGTTGCTGGGTGGAAGGAGGTCGAATGTCGGCGTCTGTAGAAGACACGTTCCATTGGTAGATGTTGGGGTTCAGGATTGGATGGTGTGCAGGTTGCTGGGTGGAAGGAGGTCGAATGTCGGCGTCTGTAGAAGACACGTTCCATTGGTAGATGTTGGGGTTCAGGATTGGATGGTGTGCAGGTTGCTGGGTGGAAGGAGGTTGAATGTCGGCGTCTGTAGAAGACACGTTCCATTGGTAGATGTTGGGGGTCAGGATTGGATGGTGTGCAGGTTGCTGGGTGGAAGGAGGTTGAATGTCGGCGTCTGTAGAAGACACGTTCCATTGGTAGATGTTGGGGGTCAGGATTGGATGGTGTGCAGGTTGCTGGGTGGAAGGAGGTTGAATGTCGGTGTCTGTAGAAGACACGTTCCATTGGTAGATGTTGGGGGTCAGGATTGGATGGTGTGCAGGTTGCTGGGTGGAAGGAGGTTGAATGTCGGTGTCTGTAGAAGACACGTTCCATTGGTAGATGTTGGGGGTCAGGATTGGATGGTATGCAGGTTGCTGGGTGGAAGGAGGTTGAATGTCGGCGTCTGTAGAAGACCCTTTCGATTGGTAGATGTTGGGGTCAGGATTGGATGGTGTGCAGGTTGCTGGGTGGAAGGAGGTCGAATGTCGGCGTCTGTAGAAGACACGTTCCATTGGTAGATGTTGGGGGTCAGGATTGGATGGGGTGCAGGTTGCTGGGTGGAAGGAGGTTGAATGTCGGCGTCTGTAGAAGACACGTTCCATTGGTAGATGTTGGGGGTCAGGATTGGATGGGGTGCAGGTTGCTGGGTGGAAGGAGGTTGAATGTCGGCGTCTGTAGAAGACACGTTCCATTGGTAGATGTTGGGGGTCAGGATTGGATGGGGTGCAGGTTGCTGGGTGGAAGGAGGTTGAATGTCGGCGTCTGTAGAAGACACGTTCCATTGGTAGATGTTGGGGGTCAGGATTGGATGGGGTGCAGGTTGCTGGGTGGAAGGAGGTTGAATGTCGGCGTCTGTAGAAGACACGTTCCATTGGTAGATGTTGGGGGTCAGGATTGGATGGTGTGCAGGTTGCTGGGTGGAAGGAGGTTGAATGTCGGCGTCTGTAGAAGACACGTTCCATTGGTAGATGTTGGGGGTCAGGATTGGATGGTGTGCAGGTTGCTGGGTGGAAGGAGGTCGAATGTCGGCGTCTGTAGAAGACACGTTCCATTGGTAGATGTTGGGGGTCAGGATTGGATGGTGTGCAGGTTGCTGGGTGGAAGGAGGTTGAATGTCGGCGTCTGTAGAAGACACGTTCCATTGGTAGATGTTGGGGGTCAGGATTGGATGGTGTGCAGGTTGCTGGGTGGAAGGAGGTTGAATGTCGGCGTCTGTAGAAGACACGTTCCATTGGTAGATGTTGGGGGTCAGGATTGGATGGGGTGCAGGTTGCTGGGTGGAAGGAGGTCGAATGTCGGCGTCTGTAGAAGACACGTTCCATTGGTAGATGTTGGGGGTCAGGATTGGATGGTGTGCAGGTTGCTGGGTGGAAGGAGGTTGAATGTCGGCGTCTGTAGAAGACACGTTCCATTGGTAGATGTTGGGGGTCAGGATTGGATGGGGTGCAGGTTGCTGGGTGGAAGGAGGTTGAATGTCGGTGTCTGTAGAAGACACGTTCCATTGGTAGATGTTGGGGGTCAGGATTGGATGGGGTGCAGGTTGCTGGGTGGAAGGAGGTCGAATGTCGGTGTCTGTAGAAGACACGTTCCAGGATGCAGGTGCCAGGATTCTTTCCTTCACCCGGCAGAATAAGAGGAAATGATACTGCTGGAGAAAGAAGTTCTCTACCAGATTGTGGGAAGAGAGAATTCTCTCAGCTAAACACCCCACAAGATGCAGCGAGTGAGTCACCTCCATGAGTCAGAGAGTCGAGCGCAGAGGAAACGGCCTCAGTCACCTCTTAAAGGAACACGGGACTTCTAGAAAGCAGAACTTCTCTAAGACTTTAGTTTGTTCTCGGTTGTGTTTGGTCTTCTAGAAGTCTCACTTTTTCTGTGATGTAAATCAAGACTCGGGGAGTCATACTGAATCGCCAGGATTTTTTGGGGGGTGAAATAACATTTTACAACCTCATCCGAAGTAATGGGGAGCACTGACGCGTTTCTTACATCAGCACCTAGTAATAGAGATCTGTGACTCGCACACGAGGCGTTTCTCTGCTCCTCAATGCCGTCATTTCACCTCTAATGGGGTTCAGCGTTATTCTGTGATCAGGCCAGTTCCCTATCGTGTGTTTAGAAAAAAACTCCAGACAAAACTTTACGTTTTGGATAGAGTAAGGGAGGGTTATACCCCTGCCGGGTTTTAGTTGCCATCTGTGTGACCTTGAGGAGATTTTCCTTCACTTCCTGTCCCCTAGCCAAACAGGAAGTGAGCTGGAATCCCTCTAAAGTGAGAGAATTCCTGGCTGTCACCAGAACTTGTGTCTCCATTGGAAGATTTCCCTCTCTTCCAGTTTTCAGATTTTCTTTCATGTTTTGAGTGATGGTCACCGGGACAGATAGAGGGGGATCTCCCTAACGGGGGGCCCAGGCCGCTATAAAATCCTGACAGGGGGTCTCCTCCATCTCCTCTCCATCCATCTTTCCATTCTACTGAAGAAAATCTCTATAAAAAGTTCACTTTTCCTTTTAAAGCTGAAATCTTTATTAATATGTCCTTCAATGTATTCTTTTGATGCAAGTGGTAGAAGCTCCTGAATTTGACGTTTGGCCTTTTGCAGTCTCTGTACAGCGGAGCTCAGACTGGGGCTTCTAAGGGAGATGCAGCACCAATCAATAGTGCTGTATAGTGTATGGAACATGCGGATTGGAGGAGAGAGCAGAAGTAGGATGAACAAATCCCGGTGCTTCCTGTATGAGAGGCAGCATGGAGTGCGTTCCGTTGTCACCCACAGGTGTGTTCCAGGATCACCTGATTTAAGGGAAGAAGGAGGCAGCATGGAGTGTGTTCCGTTGTCCCCAGCAGGCGTGTTCCAGGTTTACCTGATTACAGGAAGAAGGCAGCATGGAGTGTGTTCCGTTGTCCCCAGCAGGCATGTTCCAGGCTCCCTGGATTACAGGAAGAAGGCAGCATGGAGTGTATTCCGTTGTCCCCAGCAGGCATTTTCTAGGATCACCTGATTACAAGAAGAAGGCAGCATGGAGTGTGTTCCGTTGTCCCCAGCAGGCGTGTTCCAGGATCACCTGATAACAGGAAGAAGGCAGCATGGAGTGTGTTCCGTTGGCCCCAGCAGGCGTATTCCAGGATCACCTGATTACAGGAAGAAGGCAGCATGGAGTGTGTTCCGTTGGCCCCAGCAGACGTGTTCCAGGATCACCTGATAACAGGAAGAAGGCAGCATGGAGTGTGTTCCGTTGGCCCCAGCAGGCGTATTCCAGGATCACCTGATTACAGGAAGAAGGCAGCATGGAGTGTGTTCCGTTGGCCCCAGCAGGCGTATTCCAGGATCACCTGATTACAGGAAGAAGGCAGCATGGAGTGTGTTCCGTTGGCCCCAGCAGACGTGTTCCAGGATTACCTGATAACAGGAAGAAGGCAGCATGGAGTGTGTTCCGTTGGCCCCAGCAGGCGTATTCCAGGCTCCCTGGATTACAAGAAGAAGGCAGCATGGAGTGTGTTCCGTTGTCCCCAGCAGGCTTGTTCCAGGATCACCTGATTACAGCAAGAAGGCACCATGGAGTGTGTTCTGTTGTCCCCAGCAGGCGTGTTCCAGGATCACAGTTAGAAGGCAGCATGGAGTGTGTTCTGTTGTCCCCAGCAGGCGTGTTCCAGGATCACAGTTAGATGGCAGCATGGAGTGTGTTCTGTTGTCCCCAGCAGGTGTGTTCCAGGATCACCTGATTACAGGAAGAAGGCACCATGGAGTGTGTTCTGTTGTCCCCAGCAGGCGTGTTCCAGGATCACAGTTAGAAGGCAGCATGGAGTGTGTTCTGTTGTCCCCAGCAGGCGTGTTCCAGGATCACAGTTATATGGCAGCATGGAGTGTGTTCTGTTGTCCCCAGCAGGCGTATTCCAGGATCACCTGATTACAGGAAGAAGGCACCATGGAGTGTGTTCTATTGTCCCCAGCAGGCGTGTTCCAGGATCACAGTTAGATGTCAGCATGGAGTGTGTTCTGTTGTCCCCAGCAGGCGTATTCCAGGATCACCTGATTACAGGAAGAAGGCAGCATGGAGTGTGTTCTGTTGTCTACAGCAGGCGTGTTCCAGGATCACCTGATTTCAGGAAGAAGGCAGCATGGAGTGTGTTCTTTTGTCCCCAGCAGGCGTGTTCCAGGATCACAGTTAGAAGGCAGCATGGAGTGTGTTCTTTTGTCCCCAGCAGGCGTGTTCCAGGATCACTGGAAGAAGGTAGCTTGGAGGACTGCGCATGCAACAATGTCAGGATAAAGACTTGAACCCCCCCCCCAGCGGAGGGCCTATGCTCCCCCTACGGTTTCCTGTTGAGTTTTGATGGGGCTGTGCCGTCTGATCTGTTCCTCTCGTCTATAAATCTGGGTGGAGATCACAGACATGGTGCATGTTGGCTGATCACATTTTGCACACTTGTAGTGCTTTGCTCTCAGCCCATTATACAGCTTTTGGGTTGCCGTGTCTCTGGAATATTGTTGGAGTCATTGCTGGACGTGTCTATGGAAAGAACGATGGATGATGTTGGCACAGTGAAGGGGATGGAGGTGTTTTGTAGCGGGAATGTGCGGGGGCCGATATCTTCTCAGCATCTGATTGGATTACAGAAGAGACAGACTGGCTCTTTAACATTAAACAATCCCTTTGGCTGGGCACAGCGGGCAGAATACCAGCCTGGACTTGGCAGGATAGTCATTGGGCTGGTCAGCCGTTTACTCCCAACCGATGTGCTTCTTCTAGGTCCTCTCTGGGCTTTAGGGTGCTTGAAAGGGCTCCAGATTTCCTAAAGGGGATTTCCATGATTTGTCTAATTTCCCCTCAGCTTGTGTTTTCCCAGCATTGTTATTTAGACGCCTTCCTAATTCACACTCTTCAGATATTTTCCTGTGTGCCCCGTGCCCACCTCACTCTGGAAGGCCGTCCACAAGGTTTAGGAGGGTGTCTATGGGAATGTTTGACCATTCTTCTGGAGGGCATTTGTGAGGTCAGGCACTGATGTTGGAGGAGAAGGCCTGGCTCGCAGTCTCTGCTCTAATTCATCCCAAAGGTGTTCTAACAGTTGAGGTCAGGACTCTGTGCAGGACAGTCCAGTTCCTCCACCCCAAACTCGCTCATCAATGTCTTTATGGACCTTGTTTTGTGCACTGGTGGGCAGTCATGTTGGAACAGGAAGGGGCCGTCCCCAAACTCCTCCCACAAAGTTGGGAGCATGAAATTGTCCAAAATGTCTTGGTATGCTGACAACTTAAGAGTTCCCTTCACTGGAACTAAGGGGCCAAGCCCAACCCCTGAAAAACAACCCCCCACTATAATCCCCCCTCCCCCCCACACCATAATCCCCCCTCCCCCCACATCATAATCCCCCCTCCACCCCCCCCACACCATGACCCCTCCCCCACACCATAATCCCCCCCCCCCCCACTGTAATCCCCCCTCCACCCCCCCACATCATAATCCCCCCTCCACACCATAATCCCCCCTCCCCCCCACTGTAATCCCCCCTCCACCCCCCCACACCATAATCCCCCCTCCCCTCACACCATAATCCCCCCTCCACCAAATAATTTGGACCAGTGCACAAAGCAATGTTCATAAAGACATGGATGAGCGAGTTTGGGGAGGAGGAACTTGACTGGCCTGCACAGAGTCCTGACCTCAACCCCATAGAACACCTTTGGGATGAATTAGAGTGGAGACTGCGAGCCAGGCCTTCTCATCCAACATCAGGGCCTGACCTCACAAATGCTCTTCTGGAAGAATGGTCAAACATTCCCATAGACACCCTCCTAAACCTTGTGGACGGCCTTCCCAGAAGAGGTGGAGCTGTTATAGCTGCAAAGGGCGGAGCCAACTCAATATTGAACCCTCCGGACTAAGACTGGGATGTCATTAAAGGTCATGTGTGTGTAAAGGCAGGCGTCCCAATACTTTTGGGAATATAGTGGAAGTTCTTCTATAAGTTTCATCCTCTCTGGAAATATAGAAAACAGGAGTGAAGAGATGATCTGCCTTTTCTATATGGGGGGGGGGGGATGGTCTGTACCTCACAATGAACCTTTGTGTGAATCTCCCCTGTAAGTTCCGACACTTCCACCCAATAGACATGAATGATGGGAGCGACCCACCAGACGTGTGCCCGGGGGAGCGACCCACCAGACGTGTGCCCGGGGAGCGACCCACCAGACGTGTGCCCGGGGAGCGACCCACCAGACGTGTGCCCGGGGAGCGACCCACCAGACGTGTGCCCGGGGAGCGACCTACCAGACGTGTGCCCGGGGAGCGACCCACCAGACGTGTGCCCGGGGGAGCGACCCACCAGACGTGTGCCCGGGGAGCGACCCACCAGACGTGTGCCCGGGGAGCGACCCACCAGACGTGTGCCCGGGGAGCGACCCACCAGACGTGTGCCCGGGGAGCGACCCACCAGACGTGTGCCCGGGGAGCGACCCACCAGACGTGTGCCCGGGGGAGCGACCCACCAGACGTGTGCCCGGGGAGCGACCCACCAGACGTGTGCCCGGGGAGCGACCCACCAGACGTGTGCCCGGGGAGCGACCCACCAGACGTGTGCCCGGGGAGCGACCCACCAGACGTGTGCCCGGGGGAGCGACCCACCAGACGTGTGCCCGGGGAGCGACCCACCAGACGTGTGCCCGGGGGGGGCGACCCACCAGACGTGTGCCCGGGGGGGACGACCCACCAGACGTGTGCCCGGGGAGCGACCCACCAGACGTGTGCCCGGGGGGGACGACCCACCAGACGTGTGCCCGGGGAGCGACCCACCAGACGTGTGCCCGGGGAGCGACCCACCAGACGTGTGCCCTGGGGGGGCGACCCACCAGACGTGTGCCCTGGGGGGGCGACCCACCAGACGTGTGCCCGGGGGGGGCGACCCACCAGACGTGTGCCCGGGGGGGGCGACCCACCAGACGTGTGCCCGGGGAGCGACCCACCAGACGTGTGCCCGGGGAGCGACCCACCAGACGTGTGCCCTGGGGGGGCGACCCACCAGACGTGTGCCCGGGGGGGGCGACCCACCAGACGTGTGCCCGGGGGGGGCGACCCACCAGACGTGTGCCCGGGGGGGGCGACCCACCAGACGTGTGCCCGGGGAGCGACCCACCAGACGTGTGCCCGGGGAGCGACCCACCAGACGTGTGCCCGGGGAGCGACCCACCAGACGTGTGCCCGGGGGAGCGACCCACCAGACGTGTGCCCGGGGGGGACGACCCACCAGACGTGTGCCCGGGGGGGACGACCCACCAGACGTGTGCCCGGGGGGGACGACCCACCAGACGTGTGCCCGGGGGGGACGACCCACCAGACGTGTGCCCGGGGGGGACGACGACCCACCAGACGTGTGCCTGGGGACGACGACCCACCAGACGTGTGCCTGGGGACGACGACCCACCAGACGTGTGCCCGGGGGACGACGACCCACCAGACGTGTGCCCGGGGGGGGGACGACCCACCAGACGTGTGCCCGGGGGGGACGACCCACCAGACGTGTGCCCGGGGGGGGACGACCCACCAGACGTGTGCCCGGGGGGGGACGACCCACCAGACGTGTGCCCGGGGGGGGACGACCCACCAGACGTGTGCCCGGGGGGGACGACCCACCAGACGTGTGCCCGGGGGGGGACGACCCACCAGACGTGTGCCCGGGGGGGGACGACCCACCAGACGTGTGCCCGGGGGGGGACGACCCACCAGACGTGTGCCCGGGGGGGGACGACCCACCAGACGTGTGCCCGGGGGGGGGACGACCCACCAGACGTGTGCCCGGGGGGGGGACGACCCACCAGACGTGTGCCCGGGGGGGGACGACCCACCAGACGTGTGCCCGGGGGGGGACGACCCACCAGACGTGTGCCCGGGGGGGGACGACCCACCAGACGTGTGCCCGGGGGGGGACGACCCACCAGACGTGTGCCCGGGGGGGGACGACCCACCAGACGTGTGCCCGGGGGGGGACGACCCACCAGACGTGTGCCCGGGGGGGGACGACCCACCAGACGTGTGCCCGGGGGGGGACGACCCACCAGACGTGTGCCCGGTGGGGGGACGACCCACCAGACGTGTGCCCGGTGGGGGGACGACCCACCAGACGTGTGCCCGGGGGGGGACGACCCACCAGACGTGTGCCCGGGGAGCGACCCACCAGACGTGTGCTTGGGGTGCTTAGCTGGTATTATGGGGGGGTGCTTGGCTGGTATTATGTGGGGGTGCTTGGCTGCTATAATGGGGTGCTTGGCTGGTATTATGGGGTGCTTGGCTGGTATTATGGGGTGATTGGCTGGTATTATGGGGTGCTTGGCTGGTATTATGGGGTGCTTGGCTGGTATTATGGGGTGCTTGGCTGGTATTATGGGATGCTTGGCTGGTATTATGGGGTGCTTGGCTGGTATTATGGGGGGGTGCTTGGCTGGTATTATGGGGGGGTGCTTGGCTGGTATTATGGGGGGGTGCTTGGCTGGTATTATGGGGGGGTGCTTGGCTGGTATTATGGGATGCTTGGCTGGTATTATGAACACTTGCTGGGTTAGCTCATTGCTCCATTATAGGCATGTCAGGCACTGCATTAAGACCCAGTCACCTTGTCTATTCAGGGCAAAGTGGCGCGGTCGGTGTAAAGCCCACAGAAGTATGTAGCTGTGAACTTACATTGGGTTATGTTACTGTTTTAGATTTACATAGAGCCTAGAGGGGACGATTATTGGCTGTAGGTAGGTGGCGGGCCCTGATTATTGGCTGTAGATAGGTGGCGGGCCCTGATTATTGGCTGTAGGTAGGTGGTAGGCCCTGATTATTGGCTGTAGATAGGTGGCGGGCCCTGATTATTGGCTGTAGGTAGGTGGTAGGCCCTGATTATTGGCTGTAGGTAGGTGGCAGGCCATGATTATTGGCTGTAGGTAGGTGGCAGGCCCTGATTATTGGCTGTAGGTAGGTGGTAGGCCCTGATTATTGGCTGTAGGTAGGTGGCGGGCCCTGATTATTGGCTGTAGGTAGGTGGCGGGCCCTGATTATTGGCTGTAGGTAGGTGGCGGGCCCTGATTATTGGCGGTAGGTAGGTGGCAGGCCCTGATTATTGGCTGTAGGTAGGTGGCGGGCCCTGATTATTGGCTGTAGGTAGGTGGCGGGCCCTGATTATTGGCTGTAGGTAGGTGGCGGGTCCTGATTATTGGCTGTAGGTAGGTGGCAGGCCCTGATTATTGGCGGTAGGTAGGTGGCAGGCCCTGATTATTGGCTGTAGGTAGGTGGCGGGTCCTGATTATTGGCTGTAGGTAGGTGGCGGGCCCTGATTATTGGCTGTAGGTAGGTGGCGGGCCCTGATTATTGGCTGTAGGTAGGTGGCGGGCCCTGATTATTGGCTGTAGGTAGGTGGCAGGCCGTGATTATTGGCTGGTTTGGAAATTCTTGAAGAATAAGTACATTGAATTTCTGAACTCGGTCAGAGAAGAATGATGATTGTATTTCCTGGAGAACTGGATTTCCCAGATTCCTGATGCTTGAGGTGTACAGACAACGATCGACTCTCATATCCACACTGAATACATTACTGCAGGGCTTTCAGGCATGTTCTTTAATGTTGTGAAATTTCATTATCCAATAGATGGCAAAAGGACGAATATACTGTTTATTTGGTGGTTGCCCATCGGGTGTTATGAATATTGGAGAAGATGAACGCCATCTTGATTTACTGGGTTTGTTTCGGTCTTCATCTCTTCGCGGTATTCAGTGTTTCCACCTAAACATTTGAGGCCGCCATGTTGTTGGTTGGTATTAGGCTGGGCCATTCCTTGAAATTTAGGGATATTTCTGGTACTGAGGGAGGAGATGAATAGACCGAAAAATGAAATGTATTGATTTATGATCCGAAGTCCAGACACATTGTTGTAACAATCTCTATTTTCATTCGTTGGCTGCATTGTGATAGCAGACGGGTAATATGTCTAAATGTATCCATGCCATGCAGAGGTCACCAGCCAACACTGCCCAGCACACTCCGTAATGTAAGGTCAGACCTTCTGGACCTCAGAACTTCAGGTCTGTATGAGGAAAGCTTTCCAAGAGACGTTTCCTTGGTCTGTGCCAGCATAGGGATTGGGGAGCAGGAGGAACGTTTCCAATAAGAATTGAACCACTTCCAGTCCGAGACAATTCTGACCTTCCTCTCCTACCTGTAAAAACATTGATTCTTTGCTATAAAACCACTTAGAATCCCCCGAACCTTATATACATTTTTAAGCAGAAACCCTAGAGAATACAATGGTGGGTGTTGCATATTTTTATGTCATGCGGTATTTGCGCAGCGGTTTTTCAAACACAAATTTCATGCAAAAAATACACTTTAATGGATTGTAATGAGGGCTTCTCCTTTGCAGAGGACGGGTTGTACGGTGAGGTTGTGATTGGGAGTTCAGTGACTACAATGGCTGATTTCTTCTTCTTCCGGTTTTTATTGAGATATTTGCTGGTCTCATATCACTCGTGTCTATAGCTGAGTCTGGCTCTGCCGTTCAGAGTTTGTTCTTTGTGTTCTCATCTGAAAAACCAGCAACAGGAACCGGCATAACAATCTGTCCTACAGCATGAAATATTATTGTCCGCCTTCCCTGCCCAGAAACTGCCATTAGGATCATTAATCTGATAAGACATTGACATTCCACGCCTCCACCCCAATCCCAGGACCACGGCCCACGTACATTTATAATGAACAACCTTAACATGGAACATTCCTAATGAGCCGTGTGGAAGAAAAATCCACTTCCTCTCCTTTTTTTTCTTTTATCTTTATTTTTTAAATTGATGCCTCAAAAATACATTTAGCCACTGGAAGTGGAGCAAAGAGCAATATAATATCTGATCTATCCTGTTATGGGAGCGTGTGACTCCCTGCCCGCCGTGTGACTCCCTGCCCGCCATGTGACTCCCCGTCATGTGACTCCCTGCCCGCCAAGTGACTCCCTGACCGCCGCGTGACTCCCTGACCGCCATGTGACTCCCCGCCATGCAAATCCCTGCCCGCCGTGTGACTCCCTGCCCGCCGTGTGACTCCCTGCCCGCCGTGTGACTCCCTGACCGCCGTGTGACTCCCTGCCCGCCGTGTGACTCCCTGCCCGCCATGCAAATCCCTGCCCGCCGTGTGACTCCCTGCCCGCCATGCAAATCCCTGCCCGCCGTGTGACTCCCTGCCCGCCGTGTGACTCACCGTCATGTGACTCCCTGCCCGCCGCGTGACTCCCTGCCCGCCGCGTGACTCCCCGCCATGTGACTCGGCTGATGTTTGGCCCAGTGCATTCACATGAGGACTCTATAGACTGGCCAGTAAAGTGGACCTGTTCACACTCCTTCATGGGCAAAATATAAGTTCTCTTTAGTAAATGAATGTCTGTGTGAGTCGCACTGTAACCAGGACAGGGGCTTTTGTAGTAGACTAGGGGCAAGCCTCCTATCCACTGGCTATGGGCCCTGTCTTTTAGGGAAACACTACTCTTTGGGAGGTGGGTGCCTGGGGGACCATTGGAGTGGTCTTGTTTCTGATTCAAGTTCCTGTCTCTCAAACACACAGACTCAGGGAGTCTAGGCCCAGGATTCATGTTTAGGGCCTAGAATGCCTCATTACTAACAATGACTGCTCCACACTGTGGGACTCATAGCAGATGGTATTATATTCAGCAGGCCACCTGGTGCCGGTGATCTCCTGATATCGTTTGTTTATTAAGGTGTTATATGTTATTCTGCTAAGTATGTCTTTCCCATTGGTAATTGTGGTAATTAACTCACCTATTGTTTCTGTCCGTCTCCTAGCAAACTATTGTGGGATGGGATGTGATGTATAATGTACTTTGTGTGACCTTGGGGCCGGGAAGTCTGATCTGGAATGAGACATCTGATTAATCACAACATTGTCCAGGTGGCTAGTTGGTTAACTAACGTAATGTTTATAGTACATGTCGATTGTTGTAATTCTATTCCTGTGTACAGTTTGTATTGTTCGGGTGATCGGGAGGGAATGTCCTCCTGTGGGGTATAAATTATGAGTCTGAGTGTCAATAAACAGTCATTCCTTTGGAGTTCACACCTTGTCTGTATGTTTGGGGTAAAGGCCGGTCTTGGCTCTCGGTCGGCTCGGAATGGTTTGGAGGGCAGGAGGAGCTTTTTGGCGGAAGGAAACACCTAATTGGGGTGCCGAGCAATTCCATCCAACACTCCACACGCAGCCAATGATTGGTTGAATTTTTAATGTGATTTTGGGGGAATAAAAATTATACTTTTTTTTTGTTTAACTGAAAATATGTCGTAACTGTAGCACCTAAAAATTCCCTTCTAGAGATTGTGTAGGTCGTGTCGTGTATATGGCGGCGAGTAATTCCCATTGGGGTCAGGATTGGTGTGGCTGTACGATATGGAAAGCTCTGCGTAATACCTGGAATAAAGATATCGCCCCTCCCCCCACCGCTGATTATACTCACCTTCCATTCACGCCTATGTTGCCCCACTTTACCTGTTAGAACAAAGCGCAGGAGCCTGGTAAGGACTGGTCAATGACTGGTCAATGACTGGTAATGTCTGGTCAATGTCTGGTCAATGACTGGTACTGACTGATAATGTCTGGTCAATGACTGGTAATGTCTGGTAATGTCTGGTCAATGTCTGGTCAATGACTGGTACTGACTGGTAATGTCTGGTCAATGACTGGTACTGACTGGTCAATGACTGGTAATGTCTGGTCAATGACTGGTCAATGACTGGTACTGACTGGTAATGTCTGGTCAATGTCTGGTCAATGACTGGTACTGACTGATAATGTCTGGTCAATGACTGGTAATGACAAGTTCTGTCTGGTCAATGACTGGTACTGACTGGTCAACGACTGGTACTGTCTGGTAATGTCTGGTACTGACTGGTCAATGACTGGTTCTGTCTGGTCAATGACTGGTACTGACTGGTCAATGACTGGTACTGACTGGTAATGACAAGTTCTGTCTGGTCAATGACTGGTAATGACAAGTTCTGTCTGGTCAATGACTGGTACTGACTGGTCAATGACTGGTAATGACAAGTTCTGTCTGGTCAATGACTGGTAATGACTGGTCAGTTGCTGGTAATGACAGGTTTGATCTGGTCAGAGCTTACACAGGACTAAGGACTCTTCCCTTCCCCCACCTGATGGCACTCAGATCTGAGGTCTAACCACATAGGAAACCAGTTTGGGAGGAAGTCCCATCCCCCCACATACCTAGAAGTACCAGGTTGTTTGAAAAATGTCAACATTATTTCAATAAAAATAATTTTCCAAAAAAAAATCCCCCCCCCAGGTTGATATTGCTGCTGTCCAAAGGTGTGTCTGTTGTTCCTCCATGTTATCGGTCAGATAATGGGGTGAAAGCAGAACCGGGGTACACGCAGGGGAACTTCTTGTTTTTACTAAACTGATTTACGATTGGAGGAGAGACTCCCCATCCCCCCTCCCCCCCCCCACGGTCTTCCATGGGGGTCAGTTGGACAGACGTGTTGTGCAAAGTGAAAATTATTCAGTTTGTTGAACAATAAAAATTTGCAGGAAGTTTGCAGAACTTTTATCTCCAAAACAATCGCTGAGTTTATAGAATCCGCCAACAAACTTTCCACATTCCATAACCTGACAGAGAATCTCATCCCCCGCCGTCCATTTCACACCGACCTGCCGGCGGCACAACTTGTGGAATCTGGGAGGTTCCTGGTGCATTATGGGAACAGAATTCAATGCTTTGCTCCTGAATCTCACATCTCTATGGAAGGAAACGTGCAAAGATCATATATACCGTATATATATAGACATCAAATAAAGTATAATAGAGACTTGCTGGCCGAAGTCCTAGTCCTTGTGTAGTGCTGCAGACCGTCCTCTTCTCTTCTCATCCTCTTCTCTTCTCCTGCCTCCCTAGTGCTGCAGACCATCCTCTTCTCTTCTCATCCTCTTCTCTTCTCCTGCCTCCCTAGTGCTGCAGACCGTCCCCTTCTCTTCTCATCCTCTTCTCTTCTCCTGCCTCCCTAGTGCTGCAGACCGTCCTCTTCTCTTCTCATCCTCTTCTCTTCTCCTGCCTCCCTAGTGCTGCAGACCGTCCTCTTCTCTTCTCATCCTCTTCTCTTCTCCTGCCTCCCTAGTGCTGCAGACCGTCCTCTTCTCTTCTCCTGCCTCCCTAGTGCTGCAGACCGTCCTCTTCTCTTCTCCTGCCTCCCTAGTGCTGCAGACCATCCTCTTCTCTTCTCCTGCCTCCCTAGTGCTGCAGACCATCCTCTTCTCTTCTCATCCTCTTCTCTTCTCTTCCTCTTCTCTTCTCCTGCCTCCCTAGTGCTGCAGACCATCCTCTTCTCTTCTCCTGCCTCCCTAGTGCTGCAGGCCGTCCTCTTCTCTTCTCATCCTCTTCTCTTCTCCTGCCTCCCTAGTGCTGCAGGCCGTCCTCTTCTCTTCTCCTGCCTCCCTTGTGCTGCAGACCGTCCTCTTCTCTTCTCCTGCCTCCCTAGTGCTGCAGACCGTCCTCTTCTCTTCTCCTGCCTCCCTAGTGCTGCAGACCGTCCTCTTCTCTTCTCCTGCCTCCCTAGTGCTGCAGACCATCCTCTTCTCTTCTCCTGCCTCCCTAGTGCTGCAGGCCAGCCTCTTCTCTTCCCATCCTCTTCTCTTCCCATCCTCTTTTCTTCCCATCCTCTTTTCTTCCCATCCTCTTTTCTTCCCATCCTCTTTTCTTCCCATCCTCTTTTCTTCCCATCCTCTTTTCTTCCCATCCTCTTCTCTTTTCAGCCTCTTCTCTTTTCAGCCTCTTTTCTTCCCATCCTCTTCTCTTTCCATCCTCTTCTCTTCTCCTGCCTCCAATAGATGGGCATGTCATTGGTTGCCCAGAAATAGTTTGGCACAGGTCAGCAGCAGACAGCGGCCATGGGAAGAGAAGCTCTACCTGTTGAGAAGAGAATAGAAGAGAGTCTGATGCTGGTTTTGGTCTATGAAGACCTTCCATAGGAGAACACAGGAGGAGAACCTGATGGAACTCTTCTCTGGTCCTCTGTGCCGAAAACCTGACTGCCAATCAGGACTGGAATAATGTAAAACTCCACCCAACAAGACGGCCCCCATTATTATTTCTCATGGAATCTTCAGCCACAACCAGTTATGAGAATTGACTTCATACACAGAAATCTGAAGAGTCGCCTTCACAACGCTTTGTGGCTACAATACAGTAAACTGTGGCCTTGTTTGCAAAGCATGCTGGGAATTCTGCTCCATCACATATCCTGTGTCTCCCGCAGCTCATCCAGGGACACGTCACCCCGCGGGGACTCTTCATAAAACTCCCTAATTCGTCCTTCACAATCTGGAGGTGATTATCACAGAGAACATCCAGAGCAGCTGGTTGTGTTTGTGCTCTATTAGAGCTTATCAGTGGATTATCAGAGGAAGTCTCCAGAGAATCAGAAGTCTTGTGTGAAGTCTGTGTGTGTATGAGATAAAATTGTCACTTCAGGGAGCCGAGCGAGATAAAATTGTCACTTCAGGGAGCCGAGCGAGATAAAATTGTCACTTCAGGAAGCCGAGCGAGATAAAGACACAAAGCAGAGAGATCCTTCACCATGGAAGTGACGATGAGGAACATTGTGTCCTCCTCACCTGCCCCTATTGTTCACTGTGAGGAGCACTGCCAGCATGGGTGGGGAATGTTCATGGCAGTCACCCCCTTTTTTTAATACATATATATATAAGTATAAGCCGAACCATAAAATCACCTAAAATCGTGTAGTCTCCACTTGTTCCATTGTTGTCTTTCCTCCTTGTCTTCAATCCTCTTTCCTCTACCTGATGATCCTGCTAGTGTCGTATCTTCTGGTCCTAGGAGGATGCAGCTCCCTAAGTAGGAGCGATGTTTTTACCTTTGGATACAAATCCTTTTGAACTCTAATGCCGCGTACACACGGGCGGACTTTTCGCCATCAAAGGTCCGACGGACTTTCAAACGAGCGGACTTGCCTACACACGATCACACCAAAGTCCGACAGATTCGTACGTGATGATGTACACCGGACTAAAATAAGGAAGTTCATAGCCAGTAGCCAATAGCTGCCCTAGTGTCGGTTTTCGTCCGTCGGACTAGCATACAGACGAGCGGATTTTTCGACCGGACTCGAGTCCGTCGGAAAGATTTGAAACGTGTTCCAAATCTAAAGTCCGTCTGATTTTCGACCGAAAAAGTCTGCTGCAGGTCCGATGAAGCCCACACACGGTTGGATTGTCCGACAGATTCGTCCCGTCGGATCAGTCTGGTCGAAATGTCCGCCGTGTGTACACTGTATAAGTTTGTGATGATGAAGGGGGCACCAGTATGTGCTGTTTTGGATTTGCAGGGGAACAAGACCTTGTGGGACATCCAAGTAATCCAAGGCATAAAAGGTGGATGGGCAAGGTGCCTAGACCTCCAAAAACAAAAAAGTATTCCTCTGGCCACGCTGTTTGAAATGATCTGCCATGACCCTGCCCCTTTAAGGCACGTACCTTTTCTAGCCTATGCTACACTGACAGCCCCTCCCGAGGACGACCCCTCTACCTATCAATGTAAATGGGAGAAAGTTCTGAACCCGACCTTCATGGAGGAGCAAAGGAATTATTCTCTTCACTTTGCACACAAATCTTCCATCTCAGGTAAAATCCAGGAATTTGATTATAAATTATTAACCGAGTGGTGGAGGGTCCCTGCAAGACTCTCCAAGATACTCCCCAAAATTCCTTCCTTCTGCTAGAGGTCAAGATGAAGACGCTCCACATTTTCCAGTCTTGACAAAAATTGTAACTTTGGGGTTCATGTTCTTGAGGGATCAAAGCATGGAGGCAACTATCCATTACCTTTGCTGAGGATGTAAAGTAAACCGAGGCTCATGGGGATCACCATACATGAGAAGCTCCGCCCCCATACTCACCGATAACCATGCCATAAACTACAAAGATCATTAAAATTTGGCCAACTCTCTCCTTTCACTATTCTTGGATACATCGGTCCATAAGGATATTACCCTATGGTCGGGCCTTACAGGACTCCTTACACCCTTGTCCCCTCACACCCTCACCTTTCCTATGCTTGTGTTCCTTCTTTCCATACAGAACATATTCTCTCCTCCTCTTCACTCTTCTGTGTCTTATGCCGATATTCACCGTTTATTACCCCAGAATTCAAAGATATTTGTACAACAAAAATTGCAACTTTTTTGGAGAGAGATGTGTAAAATAATACTTCATCTCCTGGGGTCCAGACTGGAAGAGAATTCTGCGGCTGTACTCCCGAACCACCTGCGGCTGTACTCCCGAACCTCCTGCGGCTGTACTCCCGAACCTCCTGCGGCTGTACTCCCGAACCTCCTGCGGCTGTACTCCCGAACCACCTGCGGCTGTACTCCCGAACCACCTGCGGCTGTACTCCCGAACCACCTGCGGCTGTACTCCCGAACCTCCTGCGGCTGTACTCCCGAACCACCTGCGGCTGTACTCCCGAACCACCTGCGGCTGTACTCCCGAACCTCCTGCGGCTGTACTCCCGAACCACCTGCGGCTGTACTCCCGAACCACCTGCGGCTGTACTCCCGAACCACCTGCGGCTGTACTCCCGAACCTCCTGCGGCTGTACTCCCGAACCTCCTGCGGCTGTACTCTCGAACCTCCTGCGGCTGTACTCTCGAACCTCCTGCGGCTGTACTCCCGAACCTCCTGCGGCTGTACTCCCGAACCTCCTGCGGCTGTACTCCCGAACCTCCTGCGGCTGTACTCCCGAACCTCCTGCGGCTGTACTCCCGAACCTCCTGCGGCTGTACTCCCGAACCTCCTGCGGCTGTACTCCCCAACCCCTGTGGGTGTATTCCCGAACCTCCTGCGGCTGTACTCCCGAACCTCCTGCGGCTGTACTCCCGAACCTCCTGCGGCTGTACTCCCGAACCACCTGCGGCTGTACTCCTGAACCACCTGCGGCTGTACTCCCGAACCCCTGCGGGTGTATTCCCGAACCTCCTGCCTCTGTACTCCTGTACCACCTGCGGCTGTACTCCCGAACCCCTGCGGGTGTATTCCCGAACCTCCTGCGGCTGTACTCCCGAACCTCCTGCAGGTGTATTCCCGAACCTCCTGCGGCTGTACTCCCGAACCACCTGCGGCTGTACTCCCGAACCACCTGCGGCTGTACTCCCGAACCACCTGCGGCTGTACTCCCGAACCCCTGCGGGTGTATTCCCGAACCTCCTGCGGCTGTACTCCCGAACCTCCTGCAGGTGTATTCCCGAACCTCCTGCGGCTGTACTCCCGAACCACCTGCGGCTGTACTCCCGAACCACCTGCGGCTGTACTCCCGAACCACCTGCGGCTGTACTCCCGAACCCCTGCGGGTGTATTCCCGAACCTCCTGAGGCTGTACTCCCGAACCTCCTACGGCTGTACTCCCGAACCTCCTGCGGCTGTACTCCCGAACCTCCTGCGGCTGTACTCCCGAACCTCCTGCGGCTGTACTCCCGAACCTCCTGCGGCTGTACTCCCGAACCGCCTGCGGCTGTACTCCCGAACCGCCTGCGGCTGTACTCCCGAACCTCCTGCGGCTGTACTCCCGAACCTCCTGCGGCTGTACTCCCGAACCTCCTGCGGCTGTACTCCCGAACCTCCTGCGGCTGGACTCCCGAACCTCCTGCGGCTGTACTCCCCAACCCCTGTGGGTGTATTCCCGAACCTCCTGCGGCTGTACTCCCGAACCTCCTGCGGCTGTACTCCCGAACCACCTGCGGCTGTACTCCCGAACCACCTGCGGCTGTACTCCCGAACCACCTGCGGCTGTACTCCCGAACCACCTGCGGCTGTACTCCCGAACCACCTGCGGCTGTACTCCCGAACCACCTGCGGCTGTACTTCCGAACCACCTGCTGCTGTACTTCCGAACAACCTGCGGCTGTACTCCCGAACCACCTGCGGCTGTACTTCCAAACCTCCTGCGACTCTACTAATGAACCTCCTGCGGCTGTACTCCCAAACCTCCTGCGGCTGTACTCCCGAACCACCTTTCGGCTGTACTTCCGAACAACCTGCGGCTGTACTCCCGAACCACCTGCGGCTGTACTCCCAAACCTCCTGCGACTCTACTAATGAACCTCCTGCGGCTGTACTCCCGAACCCCTGCGGCTGGACTCCCCAACCCCTGTGGGTGTATTCCCGAACCTCCTGCGGCTGTACTCCCGAACCTCCTGCGGCTGTACTCCCGAACCACCTGCGGCTGTACTCCCGAACCACCTGCGGCTGTACTCCCGAACCTCCTGCGGCTGTACTCCCGAACCTCCTGCGGCTGTACTCCCGAACCACCTGCGGCTGTACTCCCGAACCTCCTGCGGCTGTACTCCCGAACCTCCTGCGGCTGTACTCCCGAACCTCCTGCGGCTGTACTCCCGAACCTCCTGCGGCTGTACTCCCGAACTTCCTGCGGCTGTACTCCCGAACCTCCTGCGGCTGTACTCCCGAACCACCTGCGGCTGTACTCCCGAACCACCTGCGGCTGTACTCCCGAACCTCCTGCGGCTGTACTCCCGAACCTCCTGCGGCTGTACTCCCGAACCTCCTGCGGCTGTACTCCCGAACCTCCTGCGGCTGTACTCCCGAACCTCCTGCGGCTGTACTCCCGAACCTCCTGCGGCTGTACTCCCGAACCTCCTGCGGCTGTACTCCCGAACCTCCTGCGGCTGTACTCCCGAACCTCCTGCGGCTGTACTCCCGAACCTCCTGCGGCTGTACTCCCGAACCTCCTGCGGCTGTACTCCCGAACCTCCTGCGGCTGTACTCCCGAACCTCCTGCGGCTGTACTCCCGAACCACCTGCGGCTGTACTCCCGAACCACCTGCGGCTGTACTCCCGAACCACCTGCGGCTGTACTCCCGAACCACCTGCGGCTGTACTCCCGAACCTCCTGCGGCTGTACTCCCGAACCTCCTGCGGCTGTACTCCCGAACCTCCTGCGGCTGTACTCCCGAACCTCCTGCGGCTGTACTCCCGAACCTCCTGCGGCTGTACTCCCGAACCTCCTGCGGCTGTACTCCCGAACCTCCTGCGGCTGTACTCCCGAACCTCCTGCGGCTGTACTCCCGAACCACCTGCGGCTGTACTCCCGAACCTCCTGCGGCTGTACTCCCGAACCTCCTGCGGCTGTACTCCCGAACCTCCTGCGGCTGTACTCCCGAACCTCCTGCGGCTGTACTCCCGAACCTCCTGCGGCTGTACTCCCGAACCTCCTGCGGCTGTACTCCCGAACCTCCTGCGGCTGTACTCCCGAACCACCTGCGGCTGTACTCCCGAACCACCTGCGGCTGTACTCCCGAACCACCTGCGGCTGTACTCCCGAACCTCCTGCGGCTGTACTCCCGAACCTCCTGCGGCTGTACTCCCGAACCTCCTGCGGCTGTACTCCCGAACCTCCTGCGGCTGTACTCCCGAACCTCCTGCGGCTGTACTCCCGAACCACCTGCGGCTGTACTCCCGAACCACCTGCGGCTGTACTCCCGAACCACCTGCGGCTGTACTCCCGAACCACCTGCGGCTGTACTCCCGAACCACCTGCGGCTGTACTCCCGAACCTCCTGCGGCTGTACTCCCGAACCTCCTGCGGCTGTACTCCCGAACCTCCTGCGGCTGTACTCCCGAACCTCCTGCGGCTGTACTCCCGAACCACCTGCGGCTGTACTCCCGAACCTCCTGCGGCTGTACTCCCGAACCTCCTGCGGCTGTACTCCCGAACCTCCTGCGGCTGTACTCCCGAACCTCCTGCGGCTGTACTCCCGAACTTCCTGCGGCTGTACTCCCGAACTTCCTGCGGCTGTACTCCCGAACCGCCTGCGGCTGTACTCCCGAACCGCCTGCGGCTGTACTCCCGAACCGCCTGCGGCTGTACTCCCGAACCGCCTGCGGCGGTACTCCCGAACCGCCTGCGGCTTTACTCCCGAACCGCCTGCGGCTGTACTCCCGAACCGCCTGCGGCTGTACTCCCGAACCTCCTGCGGCTGTACTCCCGAACCTCCTGCGGCTGTACTCCCGAACCACCTGCGGCTGTACTCCCGAACCCCTGCGGGTGTATTCCCGAACCCCTGCGGTTGTATTCCAGAACCTCCTGTGGCTGTACTCCCGAACCACCTGCGGCTGTACTCCCGAACCACCTGCGGCTGTACTCCCGAACCTCCTGCGGCTGGACTCCCGAACCCCCTGCGGCTGGACTAATGAACCTCCTGCGGCTGGACTAATGAACCTCCTGCGGCTGGACTAATAAACCTCCTGCGGCTGTACTCCTGAACCTCCTGCGGCTGTACTCCTGAACCTCCTGCGGCTGGACTAATGAACCCCCTGCGGCTGTACTCCCGAACCTTCTGCGGCTGTACTCCTGAACCTTCTGCGGCTGTACTCCTGAACCTCAACCAGCTCTTTACAACCAATATTGGCACTCTTAACTAATTCCAGCAAAGGGTCTGAAGTCTGGTGATGTGGAAGAACAGTAAGCCTCCTCAGCCGCCCTGGTAGGTCAGTGGGTGAGGCTGGTTGGTGAAACCAAAAGGATGGAAGATCTCACTCTGACCACAGAAGGACAAATGTGAAAAGATGCGGTTCCATTGGCAACAATGCAGATTCTCTTCACAATACAAGGAGGCCAGAGCCAGGCATGCCAGTGAAGGTCAGACAAATAATATATCCAATCTGTCGTCTTCTTTTTTGTTGGTTTGTTCTTTTTAATATGTATGTTTGTTTTGTTGTGGCGAAAAAAACACAAACGGGATGGACAGAGAGATGTCCACAAACTGAGCGTATGGAATATCAGCCGAACATTAGCTAAATAGAGGATAATCGGGGAATGTGTTCTCATTCGTGTACAATCGATATAAGAGGGTGAAGGCGAATGGACACAATATAAACAAAATAAGAAACTGACATTCTTGACTAATGTGGCACCCTCCATTTTTTTGTGTGGCCCCCACCAGCTTCGCTCACCTCCCCTTCTGAACCTCTCCCCTCTTTTACCCCTTCCGATGTCAAACTCCTATACAAATGATAATTGTGGGGGCCGCTGTCATGGGCCGGGACACACTGAGCCTGATAACCACATCTGTAGTAATAACCCCTCATGGGAGCTCCACAATGAGGGTAGATGACCTCTGGTAGACTGTTAGCTCTGCAGCCCAATGTTCTATTCCAGAGCTGCCTCATCCATGTGAGGAAAGAATCTTCAGATATAAGTGATGTAGAATATTCTGCTCAGATGTATACAGTAAATGAAGAATTATAGTATTGGGGTATATCAGAAAACAATTGCTGGCCTACTGGGAGCAATGCCAAATAGACGATTGTTTATGGGAGGGTTTAATTATAGTGCTGGCCCACAAAAAATAATTGGCTGGGGTTGGACTTTAAATGTCCTGTGTGGCTAAAGCCACCTATAATTATAGTATGGGTGAGTGGAAGGATGGAGATTCTCCAATAACTGGATTCCTGTTGTAGAGGTTTCCGTTTTCTGCCGTCAATGAGTTTCTCAAGGAAAATCTAACAAGTGGAGACAATCTGACCCAATCGATTCCCCGATCTGTGATTCGGCTTCTGTACGGAATGTTTGTGTTATGGAAGGAAAGGTCTCTACATACAATGGCAGCCTCTGGATTTTCCATTGTCCAGGATGAGTTCAGAAGCATTTATTGGGAGGGATGGAGCGAATGTCCCTTGTGTTAGTTCCCGGAGAACGTAGAACACATCTACTGGCTGATGGCTCAGAAATGGAGGATCTTCAGTAGATCTCTAGCTGTATTATTATTATTATTATTATTATTATTATTATTATTATTATTATTATTATACAGGATTTATGTAGTGCCAATAGTTTGTGCAGTGCTTTACAACATGATGGCAGACAATACATTTACATACAATACAGGAGGAATCAGAGGACCCTGATCCTCAGAGCTTACAATCTAGAAGCTGTAAACCCTCTGAGGAGGTTCCATGTTCTCTACATGTGTTCGGCGTGTTGTCATGATTGTCATCTCTTGGTAACGACTCCAATCTACGAGTAATTAGATGGTGATGGCTTCCAGGAACCCGTCATCTTCCACCAATTAATGACAAAGGTCTGAACACTCCGACATCTCTGAGCTTTTGTATCCGAAATTCCTGAAGATGAACATCGCCTTCGGCCTTCACTTACGAGGCCACAATGGCCGTAGAGTCGTTCGTCTGTCTGATTGACGGGTGGATCGGTGTGACCTCCAGACTGACAACACAAAGCTGAAATACAAGAATGTCAATGAAGGCTTCACCTGTCAGAGGGATTCCAATTCTTCTCATGTACTTTGGCCGGGTGACACCGCTCTTTCCTGTTTCATCTCAGCGGCTTCCTCTGCCACCTGCTGACCAGACAATGGGACTGATTTACTAAAGGCAAATGGGCTGTTCACTTCGTAAGGGAACTTTCCCCAGAGCTTAGTGAATGTGGTGGAATTTTACCCAATCATGTGCAGGGAAAATGAGAAGCCGCATTTTGCTTGCGTATGATTGGATAATGAAAGTCCGCAGAGCGCCCCTTCATTCATGGAGCTCTGGGGGAAATTCCCTTACAAAGTGAACAGCCTATTGGCCTTTAGTAAATGAACCCCAATGAATGTGCAATGTAAGATTTCTGTACTCCATTAAGATGTATGATGATCAGCCCCCCATTCCAGGACGGATTATGTGGCCTTCCACGCCGGGCCGTGTCTGAACTCTCATATGGTTCAATTATCAGCCCCCCATTCCAGGACGGGTTATGTGCCCTTCCACGCCGGGCCGTGTCTGAACTCTCATATGGTTCAATTATCAGCCCCCCATTCCAGGACGGGTTATGTGCCCTTCCACGCCGGGCCGTGTCTGAACTCTCATATGGTTCAATTATCAGCCCCCCATTCCAGGACGGGTTATGTGCCCTTCCACGCCGGGCCGTGTCTGAACTCTCATATGGTTCAATTATCAGCCCCCCATTCCAGGACGGGATATGTGCCCATCCACGCCGGGCCGTGTCTGAACTCTCATATGGTTCAATTATCAGCCCCCCATTCCAGGACGGGATATGTGGCCTTCCACGCCGGGCTGTGTCTGAACTCTCATATGGTTCAATTATCAGCCCCCCATTCCAGGACGGGATATGTGCCCATCCACGCCGGGCCGTGTCTGAACTCTCATATGGTTCAATTATCAGCCCCCCATTCCAGGACGGGATATGTGGCCTTCCACGCCGGGCTGTGTCTGAACTCTCATATGGTTCAATTATCAGCCCCCCATTCCAGGACGGGGTATGTGCCCTTCCACGCCGGGCCATGTCTGAACTCTCATATGGTTCAATTATCAGCCCCCCATTCCAGGACGGGATATGTGGCCTTCCACGCCGGGCAGTGTCTGAACTATCATATGGTTCAATTATCAGCCCCCCATTCCAGGACGGGGTATGTGCCCTTCCACGCCGGGCCGTGTCTGAACTCTCATATGGTTCAATTATCAGCCCCCCCATTCCAGGAGGGATATGTGGCCTTCCACGCCGGGCCGTGTCTGAACTCTCATATGGTTCAATTATCAGACCCCCATTCCAGGACGGGATATGTGGCCTTCCACACCGGGCCGTGTCTGAGCTCTCATATGGTTCAATTATCAGCCCCCCATTCCAGGACGGGATATGTGCCCTTCCATGCCGGGCCGTGTCTGAACTGTCATATGGTTCAATTATCAGCCCCCCATTCCAGGACGGGTTATGTGGCCTTCCACGCCGGGCCGTGTCTGAACTCTCATATGGTTCAATTATCAGCCCCCCATTCCAGGACGGGATATGTGGCCTTCCACGCCGGGCCGTGTCTGAACTCTCATATGGTTCAATTATCAGCCCCCCCATTCCAGGAGGGATATGTGGCCTTCCACGCCGGGCCGTGTCTGAACTCTCATATGGTTCAATTATCAGCCCCCCATTCCAGGACGGGATATGTGGCCTTCCACGCCGGGCAGTGCATGAACTCTCATATGGTTCAATTATCAGCCCCCCATTCCAGGACGGGATATGTGGCCTTCCACGCCGGGCCGTGTCTGAACTCTCATATGGTTCAATTATCAGCCCCCCATTCCAGGAGGGATATGTGGCCTTCCACGCCGGGCCGTGTCTGAACTCTCATATGGTTCAATTATCAGCCCCCCATTCCAGGACGGGATATGTGGCCTTCCACGCCGGGCCGTGTCTGAACTCTCATATGGTTCAATTATCAGCCCCCCATTCCAGGACGGGATATGTGGCCTTCCACGCCGGGCCGTGTCTGAACTCCCACCCCCATAGGAAACCTTTACTGAGAGAAATGAAGGATCTGCAGATGACAATCACATTATTTGTGCTCCAAAGTCTGCCCTCCGTGTGATGAGAGGATTCGGAGTATAAATTCCTTCATTTCATATTTGTTATTCATGGATTTCTCCACCTTTTTTATGTGCGTGCCAAGCTGGCCAGAACAAGTAACAGTGACTCGGGTCTGGTTACAACAATCACATTTTATTCATAGGATCTCAGCCGCCATCTTCAAAGGTTGGCTCCTCCTCTGCATTGTATGCCGGCCCACCAATGAAATCAAATGACCCTTTTCTGCCCCCCGAGATCTCCCAATAGGGGGAGCGATTCCATGGGGACAGACAGACCACCTTTTCAGCAATCCTTCTACTCATGTGAAGGTTTCTTCTGGTTTATGATTTGGATTACTGGGGGAAGTGATGTGTGATTTGGATTACTGGGGGAAGTGATGTGTGATTTGGATTGTTTGGGAAGTGATGTGTGATTTGGATTGTTTGGGGAAGTGATGTGTGATTTGGATTGTTTGGGAAGTGTTGTGTGATTTGGATTGTTTGGGGAAGTGATGTGTGATTTGGATTGTTTGGGAAGTGATGTGTGATTTGGATTGTTTGGGAAGTGATGTGTGATTTGGATTATTTGGGAAGTGATGTGTGATTTGGATTATTTGGGAAGTAATGTGTGATTTGGATTGTTTGGGGAAGTGATGTGTGATTTGGATTGCTGGGGGAAGTGATGTGTGATTTGGATTATTTGGGAAGTGATGTGTGATTTGGATTATTTGGGAAAGTGATGTGTGATTTGGATTATTTGGGAAGTGATGTGTGATTTGGATTGTTTGGGGAAGTAATGTGTGATTTGGATTGTTTGGGGAAGTGATGTGTGATTTGGATTGGGGAAGTGATGTGTGATTTGGATTATTTGGGAAGTGATGTGTGATTTGGATTACTGGGGGAAGTGATGTGTGATTTGGATTGCTGGGGGAAGTGATGTGTGATTTGGATTGCTGGGGGAAGTGATGTGTGATTTGGATTTTTTGGGGAAGTGATGTGTGATTTGGATTATTTGGGAAGTGATGTGTGATTTGGATTATTTGGGAAGTGATGTGTGATTTGGATTATTTGGGAAGTAATGTGTGATTTGGATTGTTTGGGGAAGTAATGTGTGATTTGGATTGTTTGGGGAAGTGATGTGTGATTTGGATTGTTTGGGGAAGTGATGTGTGATTTGGATTATTTGGGGAAGTGATGTGTGATTTGGATTATTTGGGAAGTGATGTGTGATTTGGATTATTTGGGAAGTGATGTGTGATTTGGATTATTTGGGAAGTAATGTGTGATTTGGATTGTTTGGGGAAGTGATGTGTGATTTGGATTGCTGGGGGAAGTGATGTGTGATTTGGATTGTTTGGGGAAGTGATGTGTGATTTGGATTACTGGGGGAAGTGATGTGTGATTTGGATTGCTGGGGGAAGTGATGTGTGATTTGGATTATTTGGGAAGTGATGTGTGATTTGGATTGCTGGGGGAAGTGATGTGTGATTTGGATTATTTGGGGAAGTGATGTGTGATTTGGATTGCTGGGGGAAGTGATGTGTGATTTGGATTATTTGGGAAGTAATGTGTGATTTGGATTGTTTGGGAAGTGATGTGTGATTTGGATTGCTGGGGGAAGTGATGTGTGATTTGGATTATTTGGGAAGTGATGTGTGATTTGGATTGTTTGGGGAAGTGATGTGTGATTTGGATTACTTGGGGAAGTGATGTGTGATTTGGATTACTTGGGGAAGTGATGTGTGATTTGGATTACTTGGGGAAGTGATGTGTGATTTGGATTGCTGGGGGAAGTGATGTGTGATTTGGATTACTTGGGGAAGTGATGTGTGATTTGGATTACTTGGGGAAGTGATGTGTGATTTGGATTGCTGGGGGAAGTGATGTGTGATTTGGATTACTTGGGGAAGTGATGTGTGATTTGGATTGTTTGGGGAAGTGATGTGTGATTTGGATTGTTTGGGGAAGTGATGTGTGATTTGGATTACTTGGGGAAGTGATGTGTGATTTGGATTACTGGGGGAAGTGATGTGTGATTTGGATTATTTGGGAAGTGATGTGTGATTTGGATTATTTGGGGAAGTGATGTGTGATTTGGATTACTTGGGGAAGTGATGTGTGATTTGGATTGTTTGGGGAAGTGATGTGTGATTTGGATTATTTGGGAAGTGATGTGTGATTTGGATTACTGGGGGAAGTGATGTGTGATTTGGATTACTGGGGGAAGTGATGTGTGATTTGGATTGTTTGGGGAAGTGATGTGTGATTTGGATTATTTGGGAAGTGATGTGTGATTTGGATTACTGGGGGAAGTGATGTGTGATTTGGATTGCTGGGGGAAGTGATGTGTGATTTGGATTGTTTGGGGAAGTGATGTGTGATTTGGATTGTTTGGGGAAGTGATGTGTGATTTGGATTGTTTGGGGAAGTGATGTGTGATTTGGATTGTTTGGGGAAGTGATGTGTGATTTGGATTGTTTGGGGAAATGATGTGTAGATTTGGATTGCTGGGGGAAGTGATATGTGATTTGGATTGCTGGGGGAAGTGATGTGTGATTTGGATTGTTTGGGAAGTGATGTGTGATTTGGATTGTTTGGGAAGTGATGTGTGATTTGGATTGCTGGGGGAAGTGATGTGTGATTTGGATTGCTGGGGGAAGTGATGTGTGATTTGGATTGCTGGGGGAAGTGATGTGTGATTTGGATTGTTTGGGAAGTGATGTGTGATTTGGATTATTTGGGGAAGTGATGTGTGATTTGGATTGTTTGGGAAGTGATGTGTGATTTGGATTGTTTGGGAAGTGATGTGTGATTTGGATTGTTTGGGAAGTGATGTGTGATTTGGATTACTGGGGGAAGTGATGTGTGATTTGGATTGCTGGGGGAAGTGATGTGTGATTTGGATTGCTGGGGGAAGTGATGTGTGATTTGGATTACTGGGGGAAGTGATGTGTGATTTGGATTGCTGGGGGAAGTGATGTGTGATTTGGATTGCTGGGGGAAGTGATGTGTGATTTGGATTGCTGGGGGAAGTGATGTGTGATTTGGATTGCTGGGGGAAGTGATGTGTGATTTGGATTGTTTGGGAAGTGATGTGTGATTTGGATTGTTTGGGAAGTGATGTGTGATTTGGATTGTTTGGGAAGTGATGTGTAGATTTCATTTGTTCTATTTGGTGTTAATTGTCATTATTGGGAATTTTATTGTTCTGTTCATTATTGTCATCTTGTGTTGTCTTGTTGAATGTATCGCAATAATTTCCCTTTGGGATTAATAAAGTTTTCTAAAAAAAATAAAACAAATTGTCTCCATCAGAAGGTTCTCCTATCTGGGCGAGTGAGGGAGAGCCTAGGGACTCTTTATACATGTTTACCACCCCTCTGAAAAGTGATCCAGTATGTCAGTTTTCAGACAGATTTGACGAGTGGCTCAGAGGCGATATGTTGCGTTGCTATAATGTTTGTACCAACATGCATCTTGGCGGTTGGGGGCGGTAAAACCTTAACTCCACCACCTGTTTGTTTGTTTTTTTACCTCCTCTTGTCCTCCCATGTAAATGAGGCTGCTAAGAAAAAGCTTCAACTTCAATGAATTACTCAATGTTGTGTATAGATGCAGAGATGAGTGAGGAATGATTTTTACTGCTTGCTGGAAATATGTAAATCGGGGGTGCTCAACCTGTGGCCCTCAGAGCACTTTGATGTGGCCCTCAGAGCACTTTGATGTGGCCCTCAGAGCACTTTGATGTGGCCCTCAGAGCACTTTGATGTGGCCCTCAGAGCACTTTGATGTGGCCCTCAGAGCACTTTGGTGTGGCCCTCAGAGCACTTTAATGTGGCCCTCAGAGCACTTTGATGTGGCCCTCAGAGCATTTTGATGTGGACCTCAGAGCACTTTGATGTGGCCCTCAGAGCATTTTGATGTGGACCTCAGAGCACTTTGATGTGGCCCTCAGAGCACTTTGATGTGGCCCTCAGAGCACTTTGATGTGGCCCTCAGAGCACTTTGATGTGGACCTCAGAGCACTTTGATGTGGCCCTCATAGCACTTTGATGTGGCCCTCAGAGCACTTTAATGTGGCCCTCAGAGCACTTTGATGTGGCCCTCAGAGCACTTTAATGTGGCCCTCAGAGCACTTTGGTGTGGCCCTCAGAGCACTTTGATGTGGCCCTCAGAGCACTTTGATTTGGCCCTCAGAGCACTTTGATGTGGCCCTCAGAGCACTTTGATGTGGCCCTCAGAGCACTTTGATGTGGCCCTCAGAGCACTTTGATGTGGCCCTCAGAGCACTTTGATGTGGCCCTCAGAGCACTTTGATGTGGGCCTCAGAGCACTTTGATGTGGGCCTCAGAGCACTTTGATGTGGCCCTCAGAGCACTTTGATGTGGGCCTCAGAGCACTTTGATGTGGGCCTCAGAGCACTTTGATGTGGGCCTCAGAGCACTTTGATGTGGGCCTCAGAGCACTTTGATGTGGCCCTCAGAGCACTTTGGTGTGGCCCTCAGAGCACTTTGGTGTGGCCCTCAGAGCACTTTGATGTGGCCCTCAGAGCACTTTGATGTGGCCCTCAGAGCACTTTGATGTGGCCCTCAGAGCACTTTGATGTGGCCCTCAGAGCACTTTGATGTGGCCCTCAGAGCACTTTGATGTGGCCCTCAGAGCACTTTGATGTGGCCCTAGACCTCAAACCAGGGAAGTGCACTTGTGTTTTATGCTGAGAGATTTCCACATCCACAAGTTATAATAGAAGTCTATGGCAAACCGCAGCGTAACCCGCAGTGCCGGTACATTGCAGCCTTATAGGGGGCTCATTTACATTTGTAGTTTGGGGGCAGTAAAACCCCATAGTTGATTTGTTTTTACCACCCCCCCCCCAACCACTGGTGTAGTGTCAGGGGTCGCAGTGATGACCTCCGCCTCGCACTCCATGGGGGGTCCATGCCTTTCACATTCTGTTTTACACTCGGACAGGAAGTTGGCTTTTCCTCCTCTCCCTCCTGCCGGCATTCAGTGGCTCAGGAG